>BSBK01003933.1:0-293223 GCA_027943335.1 Chamaecyparis obtusa | reverse complement strand
ACCCTAATTTGTGACTTTCGATCGAAAGTCACTAGCTAAAGACTTTTGATCGAGAGTGACATAAGACTTTCGATCGAAAGTTTTGTACTTACAATCGAAAGTCCGTAGTAGTTATACATGTATACATGTATATATATACATGTATGTATACATGTATACATACATGTATACATGTATATATATACATGTATGTATAACATGTATACATGCATACATGCATGTATACATGCATACATGCATGTATACATGCATACATGCATGTATACATGCATACATGCATGTATACATGCATACATGCATGTATACATGCATACATGCATGTATACATGCATACATGCATGTATACATGCATACATGCATGTATACATGTATATATATACATGTATGTATACATGTATACATGCATACATGCATGTATACATGTATACATGCATGTATACATGCATACATGCATGTATACATGTATACATGCATGTATACATGCATACATGCATGGATACATGTATTCATGTATACATGCATGTATGCATGTATACATGCATGTATGCATGTATACATGCATGTATGCATGTATACATGCATGTATACATGCATGTATGCATGTATACATGTATACATGTATACATGCATGTATGCATGTATACATGCATGTATATATACATGTATACATGTATACATGCATGTATGCATGTATACATGTATACATGCATACATGCATGTATACATGTATACATGTATACATGCATACATGCATGTATACATGTATACATGCATGTATACATGTATACATGCATGTATATATACATATATCTGTATATATATATATATACATATATATATATATACACACATGTATACATACACACACACACACATATATATATACATGTATGTATATGTATATGTATATACACATACATATATGTATATGTATATATACATGTATATGTATATGTACATATACATGTATATGTACATATACATATACCATGTATATGTATATATACATATACATGTATATGTATCTATACATGTATATGGATATATACATATACATGGATATGCATATATATATATATATATGCATATATACACATGTATATATACATATATACTATTTATCCATCTATCAAAAACTACAAATAATAAAAATGAAATATCAAAATATTTAACCTATGAAAGTCACTAGCCAAGTTTAACCCTAATTTGTGACTTTCGATCGAAAGTCCTTTAGTAACTTTCGATTGAAAGTGACATAAGACTTTCGATCGAAAGTTACTTCCGATCGAAAGTCTTATGTTTAAGGACTTTCGATCGTAAGTTTTGTACTTACAATCGAAAGTCCGTAGTAGTTTCTATCAAAAGTAAACAACGAATTTTTGGCCGAATTCATTCCTCCCAAAAAGTGTAACCCACTATTGTGGGTTCACCCATCTAGTGTTCTTGTCGTCTTTTCGTCAACTAAGTTGGGTGGTGTGTTGAAGTATTGACAACACATAAGAGGTCTAAGCATTAATAAAGATCTATTGACGGTTAATCACCAGCTCCAATAGTTTCAATATTCTTCAATTTGACATGTAGTTGGTCATGGAGAATATGATCACCACCCATTGTGATGGCACCTTGAAGTCATGATTTCTATTACCCTTCCATAACTAACGAAAGTTGTTCCTTTTTTTTTATCAAAGAAAAGGTAGGAAGACATCCACGGTATTTAATTCAGTAAACTTTCAAACTAGTGTGTCTCTACTAACTAGGGTAAGAAAATATGAGTAGCATTTATTTGTAGTTTGTTGGTTTTCGTATAATTCAGTTTTTTATCTTTATAAATTGTTTGGTCTCAAGGAACATCAATATTTTTCAATTTAATTTTAAAAGTAGAGATCTCTTCACCGAGGTCATGGTCTCTTCAACATAGATAGTGGTAGTAGTGTTCAAAATTAGGTTGTGACCATTTATCTTCAATTATCTATATGTCATTCTTTACGTGGTTGTGGTGTTGGTTGGCTCTTCTAGTGGTAGTGTGCACAGTGGCATACATAATTGAATCTTCGTTTGTTTCATAGGGTACAACCTTCTTCCTTTTTCATGTATATATTCATGATTGCTATTTCACCATGGTTATTGCTTGTGCTTGCTTGATAGGTTTACATTGTCTGGACTTTCATCTCTATGTTTTGGTTGTCATTATATATTTTCTTGAAGTGGATGAAGATGCCAATAAATTTTCTTTGTAAATATTAAAATAAAAAATAATGTGATGATATCTCCCATAGGCTCAAGATAATTGATTATCTGACTTATAGTCTAACATAAAAATCTTAGATAACTCAATTGTTCGCCTAGGGCAAACTAGCTTCTTAGGGCCAAATTTATCTTAGATAACTTGGTGTTAGCCTAGGAGACTATGGAATGGGCTCAACAATAAGCTCAAGATTCTCTTATCATTGAACTAGATTTTGATAAAGCATACAATCACATTTGAATGCCTGTTATTCTAAAAATGTTAAGTTGTCTTGATTTTGGTCCAAAAATCTATGATCAAATTAAAATGCTTTTTCAAAGATGCTAATGCTAGAGTGGTTCTAAATGGTGTTCTCTCTCCTTAGTTTACCTTGCAAAAATCCAACCACCAAGGTTGTCCTCTAGATCCTTTCTTGTATCTTCTCTCTATTGATTCATTGAGATATCAATCTCCAACATGCTCTTGACAATAGGCCGATTAGAAGAATTTTGTGATGGAAACTCAGCACCTGAATCTAAATCCTTGTATTCCAGTTAACTAGTCTCAACAAAGTGTTTGCAATAACAATTAAATGTGCAAATTTTAGGCATCACAGTTCGACTCTTAATATCTTTTCAAATGTCACCATACAAAATATATACACAATCAATAACTTGTGTTCCTTGAGATAGTTATCCACAAATATCATTAAATAGACAGTGCTTGTAAATTGAGAATCATTGGGTAGTTGTGACTTAAAGCCTAGTCCTACATAGGTTTCGAGTTATTACATAATGACTGCAGTTATCTTATTGTGCATAATATGTGTATTTGTCCACTCCACCTAGCTTGGGACAATGAAGGACCACATTTTGCTACAAGGTATTCTTTCATTCTTAGAAATTACAATTATATCGAGCTGAAGAGACCTATATCAAATGAACATGCATTTGATGACCTCATAATGCTCTATCCTTCTTTGTTGGGGTGGACGTATTTAAATATCAATAAGATCCAAAATGTGCATGCCTACCTAACTCTCTTGCTAAAATTTGTCAATAGCAGAAGGTTGTTTGTGTACATTGTACAACTATAATGCTTTTTGGAAGTTACTGATCAATCTGTTAGTTTTGTTTCTGACATTTTTCCCATTTTGTCTTCTTGTTGCTTGTAGTTTCCTGTTGTTTAGACTATAGTCTGTATTTGTAGCAGCCCAGATTTTTGACATGGCCTTAAGTTATTACTTTGAAAGATGATGATGCAGTATTAGTCCAAAAGAGATGAAGAGGTTAAATAATTTGTCTTGAGAGGATAATCCTTTATGTCAGGGCCATGAAGCTCCCAAGTGTTGTGCCTATCTAGTGCTTGTGGACGATGTAGAATTGCATTTTTTGATGTAGAACATGTGTAGACTACAACAAATTTAGTGTAGATTATAGTCAATCTGTGTTTTTAGATGATTGACTTTTCAGCCGGGGATGCAAAACTTGAAGCAGTGTTGATACAAGGTCTGTTGTTGAGGCTGAAGATCAACAGATATATAAAATATTTGTAAAATCCAATAGAAATCAGTGTTGAAATGTAGTGGTAAAGTGACTCTAGTGTCTTCAATGTATTGTAGGTTTTGAAATATGGCCTTTAGAATCTGCAAAGATGCTGGGGTTGGCAGTCTTTATGTAAAATTTTCATTTTGTGATAAATGGAATATCCACAAAACCAGATCAAAGAATAATGCTATTCTATATTAAATATAATCAAGCGTACTTATAAATACAAAGAACTATCAGTTAGATCCATGAATCAGTAGTGAAATGGCTAAGAGGTTAGAGTTTAACTCCCATCACTCCAAATTAGGAGGTGATTAAAGTTCAAATATATATATAGAGTTGTTAGATCCATGAATCAAGGAGATGAGACGGCAAAGAGGTAAGAGCTTAACTCTTAATTGCTTCCAATCAAGTGTGTAAATTACAAATATATAGAACTCTAAGATCAATGTTCAAGGAGATGACATGGTTAGGAGGTAAGATTTAACTCCTAATCTCTCCCAATCAGGAGGTCAGCTAACTCGGCCTAATTGAGACAGAGCTGCCCTTGACTAATTATAGGTGGCAGATCACTGCCATCACTCAACGATTAACAAGGCAATGGTGGCGCTTGTGTATGTCAAGTCAAGGTAAACACATAATTATTGGCTACCTAGTTGAGAATAATTAAATATTCCTAATATTTTAAGTAAACATAATAACTAGCAACATAATTCTGATTATAATTATCTAAAAAGATGGAAAACAATAAGTGATGAACTCAAGGAGAAAATGACAATCAATAAGAGAAGTGGGACAAGGAAAGTGAACTAGATAAAGAATATTCTCTAAGGAGAATGGTTAGTGCAAGATTTGACCAAAAGAAGAAGATCCTGACCGAGACATTGTTACTAGTGATGAACTCTTAGGATCTTAAATAAGCTATGAAATCAACTATAATTATTAATAATAGTACGTAAAATTGAACAAGAGAGAAATATGTTGATCTTATTACTGCCAGGGAATAAAATATGTGACAATCACAAGTTCTACAACAGAGGTCCCATTTAAATGCATATAACAAATAGCCTCTTTCTCAAGAATCTTAGTAGAAGTTAAAATTGACAATCATTTGAAGATTGTGCCTGATCATAGTAATCCTTTGAAGTTTCAACAAGAATCAAGACAAGATTTGAGACACCAAATCTTGTTGCTTGAGATAGATTTATATAAGTCCTTGGAATGTTCTCCGAGTATTAGTAAGACTTATGATCAGCTTGGACCTGTGAATACCCTAGAATACCCTGATGTGCATTGGTTGTGAGAACCATACAATTGAAATCTTTTCTTGAGATAAAATTCTAGGTACATGTTTTCAAATTTGTATTTATATTGTGTATGCATTTTATATATGTTGTTGGAGACCTTTTGGTCACTATAATAATTATGCACAAAATTTAATTTACATATCAAAGTCTTCAGTCAATGCACTCAATACTAAAACTCCAAAGTATTTCATACATGCAGCTTATGCTATTGAGGCTTCTTCCATATGGTAAGTCATGTTGCCCTTATTCAGTTAGGCAATGCTTTGATTGTTCTTTATTTGAATATCAACCATGTATTTCTATTGAACTATATTGACTATTCTAGTTTTTTCCAAGTTGATATATGTGCACATACATTTCCAACATTTCCTGATATGCACAGTGGGCACATGTTCGGCAAATCATTATCTTGATAAGGATGTGAAATACATCTTTGAACATATGTATAGTTTCATCACAGTGCTTATCCTCTCCTAATTGAACTCAACCAGTTTACTGTGACATATCATAACCAATTAGTTTCAGCACATAGAGGGGATGCTTAATCATTAATGTGTTGGAGAGGTTAATGCCTTATCTATTTTCTAGACTGTATATGAATCTCTTGTGAACCTTTGCAAAGTTCTTCATTATATCTAAGCTAATAGTGACTCAAGTACAATATCTAATTGATTAATGAGTTAAAACCTAAAATTTAGAACTCTATAAATTCAGAAGGATGTAAGTTGGAGTAAGTTTGTGTTCCACAACTATTGTTTTTGTATAAGACTCTTCATTATGTTCATGTGTCCACAATTGACCAACAAAATATCAAAAAGTGTAAACAATACTTTCTCAATTTTTTGACATTGCTCACTTCAACTTCATCTCAAGAATTAGGTTGGTTATCCTCAACTCAATTGGGTTGCTCAATCTAGAGCTCTAATATATTTTCTCACTTTAAAAATTAAACTTGGATTAGTCTTAGTCAGCTAAAGGCTCAAAGTGACTGGCTTCTACTAATTGTGAATGAATTGATAAAAATATAGAACTCATTGCGACCATGGAATGGAATATATATTTGAACTATTGAGTACAAACAGTTGTAATGGATTTGGTCTATTTGGCCTTGTAACCTAATTTAGAGAGTTTTAAGGTTATTGGATCTTGTTGTTGCAAACAAATCCATTAGTTTTCAATTTGCAACTCCTCCATGATGGTTCTTTTCTTTGTTGCTTTAGTCTTTATAAATTATGATCATGATGCACACTATGTGTGCTTGTAAAGATGGAGATCTAGAAATCGTATCTGACTATTTTATGGATCCTCTTTTTGAATGATTGAGTAAAATACTAAAACCAAGTGTAATTGATGTGGTCTATTTGGCCTTTTGATCTAATTTAGATAGATATAATGTTACTGAATGTTGGCTATTTCAAACAGATCCATTGGTTTTCAATCTTCAATTCCTTCATGATGGTTATTTTTCTCGTTGGTTTAGTCTTTATGATCATGATGTGCACATTGAGGAATGACTATGCAAAATATGTTTGTGAAGATGATGATCTAGAAACCCTAGTGAGTTCTAGATTGCTATTGTGATATGGTCCAATTACACATCTAGTGTCAATTATTCTCTATGATTTATACAACTCTGAAACAAATACCACTTTCAATTTTGTAGCTTAGTAATTTGGTATATTGTCCTTGTTGTGAGCAAGGAAGGGATAAGTAAATAATAATATTAACTGAGACATTGCTTATTTGGATAATCGGTAAATGACAACTTTGGATTGTTCGCATACCTAGTTTTGTAGCACTCTATTGATGTTACTGGACTATCTTGTAGCAATAGTCATTCGGGAGATTATTGAATAGGTACCATCCCATTATGTATGATGAATGTGGAGGTGGGTATTGAGTGCTTGGATGTTGTTTGGAACAACTCCAAATAAGTCTCCACATAGATTTCATTAAAGAACATCAATATCAACTCTGCTAATTTTTTTGTCTTGTTATCATGTTATATCCTCAACCACATTTTGATTCTAATATAGTTAATTTATCTACCTACAGGAAAGAGATGGAACTGAAGAATTGGGATGAAAGCTTGTTCATGGGGATGTTTTCTGTACACCAAGAAATCTTGTATTCTTGTCAGCATTGGTGGGTACTGGTGCACAACTTTGTATGCTCGTGCTTCTTGTCATCGTGGTGGAAATTATTGGCATGCTCTATGTTGGGTATGCCAAGCATGCTTCATTTCTCTTGGTTGATTTTTGTAACAGTGAGTATCATGCTTTGTTTTAAAACACATTCACAAAATTCATAGAGGTTTGAATACTATATTGACTTCAGTCCCCTCTCAGTTTGACTTGAAGTGCTTTTTGTTCTTCGTGAGTAGAAGTTACTGTGTTTAGACTGTTTCACTCACGATTTGTACATGTTCTTGTATGTTTTTGGCCATGTTTTTAATAAGACAGTAAATTTATATATACTTTTAGTGGCCAACTATCATGTTCTTTTTTATAAGGTTATATATGAGGAAGTTGGAGAATGACTAGATCCACAAGTTAAATAATAGAAATATGCCCATAATTACAACAATATACAAAAATACTATAGAGATCACACAAGAAAATACAGGTTAAGATGCCCAATAAAAACAACATACTATAGTACAACAATGCAATAAATATTGTTTATTAAAAAACCATATGAGCTGACAATCCTAGATATATTCCCCAAATTTAGGGGACATCTCTCATATCTGAATTTTTATAGATGTAACACAACTTTTTATTCCCATTCCAAGTTCTTGAAACATCCCCATTTTGAGGGCGGTAGGAAAAGCCACCACATGCAATATCTCTAACTTGAGATTGCAACCTAATAGAATACTCTCCAGATAATTAACGCACTTAGACACTGATATTCATTTTATATATATACACCTCCCACTAATACTAATGGAGGGCTAAATGACTAATCTAAACATAGGATGGTTAATTACTCTGTACATTAATCTACAAGGCACTTCTATCACTCCATTTACAGCTAGGATCACATAACAGAACAAATTCAGAATCTGTGCAGAGAAGTCAAATTACTTAATATGTCTAATTGGTTTGAATAAAGTGAGAGAATAGAGGCAAGTAGGCACACAATTAATTTAAAAAGCAATACAAAATTAAGTTAAAGGTCAGTCAAATGTCTTCCTTTTTTACTCTGTCAAGTTTTTTAATGGAGTGATACAACCATTCAAGATAAAAATACAAGGAATTGAACCTTTTGAAATCTGTTTTATTTTGCTAGAGTTCTGAGTTGTTAAATGCCTGGCTTCACTATATGTATTGGCATCAATTTGTCTTCAAGCTCTTTTAATGCTATTGCTAGCTTGAATTTCAGGACTTTATTTGTCTTTTTTTGGGCTGTAAACTTAAGCTATCCAACTTGTTCTGTTGTCGCTGGTTCAGTCGTGGAGCAATTGTTACAACTTTCATTGTCTGTTATGCCCTTACATCATTTATCTTAGGTCATGTGACTGGAAGCCTTTACTCGTGGAATGATGGTAAATATATTAATGTATTAGAACTTAACATTTAATATCAAATTTTCTAAACACGAGCTTTTCCCAATATCATTGATTTTAGATGGCTTGTTGATGTTTTTTGCAGCATTATTGGAAGTTATGTCTTTTTGATCATTGCTTGCATGGCTCATTTCATGTTTTACTTGACAGGGAAGCATTGGGTGAAATCAATGGTCCTTACCGCATCTCTATTTCCTTTCATGTGCTTTGGGATTGGTTTTGCATTGAACATTGTAGCTAAATTTAAATGGTCACTGACTGCTATTCCTTTTGGCACTATGGTATCTTTCCTGCTACTAAGAATGTATACCATTATTATTTTATATCGAGATATTTATATTTATGCCATTTATTAATTTTTTATTCACTCTTCATCTAATACAAGTTGTGGTTTTTGTAATATGGGGTTTCATTTCTTTCCCTTTAGCACGTCTGGGAATAGTTGTAGGAAGGAATTGGAGTAGGGCTTCAGATAATCATTGTCGAGTGAAGAGTATTCCTCAGCCAATTCTTGAGAAGAAATGGTATCTCACTCCTTCAGTGGTGTCAATAATGGGTGGTTTGCTTCCATTTGGAAGTATATTCATTGAGATGTATTTTTCTTTTACATCATTTTGGAAATACAAGGTAAGAGACTATTGTTGAATAGTTAGTTGTGAAAATTAACATATAGATTAGTAATTTAATTTAATTATTCTCTATTTTCAGTGTTTCATGGCTTAAGTTATTTTCTGTAACCTCATTATTCTGGTTGTTATCTTGAAGGTTTACTATGTGTATGGATTTATGTTGCTAGTCTTCTTGATTCTCATTATAGTCACCATTTGCGTCACAATTGTCGGAACATACTTTTTGCTAAATGTGGAGACCTATCATTGGCAGTGGACATCCTTCTTCTCAACTGCATCAACAGCTGTTTATGTCTATCTCTATTCCATATATTACTACTACATGAAAACAAAGATGTCTGGATTTTTCCAAACAAGCTTCTATTTTGGCTATACTCTTATGTTCTGCCTTGGTTTGGGCATACTCTGTGGTAAGCATTTCACCTCTCTAATTAGCTTTTAAACTTGAGAAAATTTAATATGTTTTGGCAGACACTTCTATGGGAAATAATTTGAGATTTTATTTTGAAACTTGCAGGAGCTGTTGGTTACTTGGGCTCGTCAATGTTTGTTAGAAGCATTTACAGAAACATCAAATGTGACTGAGGATAAGATGAAATTTTTTTGAACTAGAAATGGAACTTTATCATGTCACATTAGTTATCCACTCCATGGCGCAATCATCAAACCTTCAAATTTTGCTAATTCAATTTTTGTTTTAGTTTATCTGCTTTTCCAGTGCTTGATAGACAATTCATATTTGCCTATGAGGTAATTATTCTATTATTAATGTTCGAGTGGTCCCTGGAATTATAATGTTATGCTTTCACGCAATTATCCCATTATTAATGTTCAAGTAGTCACTAGGACTAGAATATTTTCTATCATTCATAGGGCTACCTTTTTCAAGGAAGCATTAGATTGACTTCTCAGCCAGTTGGTGTTTGATTCACTTAGGCTGATCAAGCATCAACAAGCCCTTGAAATATATCACCGACTTCCATGGCTTGGTTCATCAAGAAGGTTGCTGTATCAGTAGGGATCAAGCACCCAAAAGTACACATTATTTGTTTGACAGGGCAAATAGGAAGGATAGCAAGTAGGAACATTAAATTTGACCTCTCTATTTTGGATAGTGGTTAATAGTAAAATCATATAGGATTGCTATTTTGCACCTAAAGTTGGGTTTGTCCCTACCAAATCAAATGATTTTCAGAAGAAAAAAATTATGCAGAGTGTGTTGTATGTGTTTTCTTGTTGCTTTCACCTGTTCAATCATAATGTTTTAAACTCTATTGTTAACAAAAGGCAAGGACTAAAGCTCCATCAGAGTTCTTGTTAATATAAGGAAATAAACAGGCTATTATTATAAAAATCAAGATTATTAAAGGTTGAAAATATTAAATAACCTAAATTTTAACAAAATGGCAAATAATTTAAAAAAAGTAGTTTTTTTCATGTGAGAAATGACAAAAGCTAGTTAGTATGAGAAGCATTAGCTAATACTAAGATCTGTGAAAATGCACTATAGACAAGAAAAAAAAACAAAAAAACTAAGATCTGCAAAAACGCACAGATTTTTTTCAAATTTTTTTTGTTCTTTTCAATTCAAAACATGCAGATCTACAAAAACGCACACTTTTTTATCAAATTTTTTTTGTTCTTTTCGATTCAAAACATGCAAATCATCGATATTTTTTGCATACCTTCAATATTGCAAATCAAACTCTTTTGTAAAATGGTATGCCGAAACAAAGCCTCCACTTCGCGGCGAAAACCCTCTTTATGCACACGGTGATAAAACCTCTAATTTGCAGTCGAAACCCTACAATGTTGCAACTTGATCTCTTCTGTGAAAGGATATGCCAAAACAAAGCCTCTAATTCATAGCCGAAACCCTACACACGGTGATTAAAAAATGTAAACTACATTAGTCATTGTTAGAAAGTAAAGTCCACCAAGATAACTGAGAGGGGGGGGGGTGAATCAGTTATCAGATAATTATAACTTTTATCAACCTCAACAATATTAAACCATGTAAGCAATATAATTACCAACCATAGAAAGATATTCATACACAATAACACAATGACACAAGATATGTTGACTAGGGAACCTCTTGATCAAGGAGTAAACCCCGGTGGGAATGATGCCCACAAAAGATGCACTAATATGAATATTCCTTGTGAAAGGATCAACTCTGTTAGGAGTCTTATGAAATACATTTAGTACATATGAATCCCGGTTAGGAGATTTTGAATCCCTATTAAAAGATTCTAACCCTGTTAGGAGTTATGGAAGACAGATGGACCCACTGCCCAAACAACTTCAATGGAAAGATCACTGAACACACTGTCCAATTGATCTCTATATTATTCAATAGAATAATAGAAAATATGTTACCTCCTTTCACACTATGTCAAATTGCTCTCACTGCTACACCAGATCTCAATTCCAGATCTTTGTACTTTGCATGTCTTGTTCACAATTTCGCTTTCACAACTTCATTAGCTCTTTTCTTCACTTCATGCATACATTCGCATACAACTATAACAAAACCATATTACAATAAGGAAAAACATTCATTTCTTTATACCACACTCAAGTAATTACAAATGATTTGGCATCCAATTACAAAATAAAAGTTTCCACACGCTACATAAAAAATTACACAAAACTGTTGGCTTGGACAAACAATATAATTCTTCACTCGTGCAACCTCGAAGTTTTCACTATCATCCATGTCACTATCAATGTATCTCTAACTTCCTTTTAGCTGTGCAAAACTAGATTCCATCCCGATTAGGAGATATCATCCGATTTCCACAAACCGCTACTCAGGAACACTGCTTGAATACTGCTTCCACCAAAATGCTCATAACTTCCATGAATAAATAAATTACTATCTGTGCTCTTAACCATCAACATATAACATAACAAAGAGTATATTCTCAACATCACATAGCTCCAACTGCAATATCCTACGTGTGCTAATCTGAACACTATCTACTTCTTTGCAAGTCTCTAAAAGATCATTGTGTTGACATCAATGACAATCATAGTCATGAATGCAACAACAACTGCTACAGAATGACTGCCAAATATTCAGCATTCATTCCTAATAATATCCCCCATTGGTATTGATGGAAACATAGATGAAAAAACATCCAATGTTCCAAAAATCCAATACTACACTACAACACTGCTGCTCTAGAAAAAATATTTCAAGTCCTTTCATCAATCAAATCTTGCTTCATTTTTCTGTTCAAATAGTACAAATGGTTTTTTCATGTACACTTCTCCCCCATTGACATCAATGACAAAAAATTTAATCATTATGTCAACAACAACTCCAATGTCAAAAGACACTGTTCAGAAAATACATTCACTAGAGTCCTCATGACTCAGCTCAGATACACATACTCCCCCATAGAGGAAGTACCAACATCCAGTCCAGAAAAAAGATAAGGCTCATATACCATTGGATGGATGAAACCAACTGCATCACTATTCAAAAGTAGGTTAGGGCATAACCCCAAGCATACCTCTCAGATACTCAAATGTATCTTTACGCAAAGGCTTTGTAAATATGTCTGCTATCTACTCCTTTGTGCTTATGTACTCCAATCTGACTTCTTTCTCAGCAACTTTCTCTTTACAACATGATACTTAATCTCTATATGTTTTGTCTTAGAATGTAATACATGATTCTTCGACATACTAACTGTGTTGGTGTTGTCACAATGTATGACAACGGGTTCAACAAAATTTAATCCAATATCCTTCAGCATTTGCTTCATCCAAATTATCTGGTTACAATTGTTTGTTGTTGCTACATATTCTGCTTATGTTGTCCTCTGTGAGATACAATTCTACTTTTTACTTAGCCAAGAAACTAATCTTTCTCCGAGGAAAAATGCTCCACCACTAGTGCTTTTCTTATTATCAACACTGCCTCCTCAATCAGCATCTATATATGCACATAAGGTGAAATCATCAGATTTTTCATACCATAATTCATAGTCCATTGTACCTCTTAAATATCTCAGTATCCTTTTTACTGCTGCATAATGTGATTTTCTAGGTTCAGTTTGAAATCATGCTACAATTCCAACTAAATGTGCTATATCTGGTCTTGTATGGGTCAAGTACTACAATCCTTCAATCATAGATCTATATTTCTTCTGTTCAATTGCTAGTGTTTCATCTATGCTAGATAATTTGTGTCATGTCACCATAGGTGTTCCAATTGGTTTACAGTTCTCCATTCTAAATATTTTCAACAAATCAATCAGGTACTTTATCTGACTTACAAAAATACCATCACTGTTCTATGTTATCTGTAATCCCAAAAAGTATTTCATTTCACTAATCATACTCATTTCAAATTTAGTCTTCATTTCATCAGCAAATTTGTCACTAGCTTCATCTTCTCCTCCAAAAATAATGTCATCAACAAAAATCACTATAACCAACAAACCATTTTCAATTTATTTTGTGTACAGATTGCTATCAGCTATTCCTTTTGCAAATCCCAATTTCAACAAATACTTGTCCAATCTTGCATACCAAGTTCTAGGTGCTTGTTTTAGTCCATATAAGACTTTCTTCAGTTTGCATACCATATCTCCTTGAGTCAAAGGAAAACCTTCAGGGTGCTCAATGTAGACTTCTTCCAATTCTCCATTTAAAAATGCTAACTTCACATCCATCTGATATAATTTGAATTTCTTAAAAGATGCATACGCCAAAAATATTCTTACTACTTCAATTCTTGCTACAAGTGCAAAAGTTTCTTCATAGTCAATTCCTTCTTGCTGTGAGTATCCCTTACATACCAATCTTGCTTTGTTTCTTACTACTTCTTGTTCATTCATCTTATTTCTGAATACCCATTTAGTTCCAATAACATTCTTGTCTTTAGGTCTAGAGACCAATTCCCATGTCTTGTTCTTCTCAATCTGATCTAATTCTTTCATAGCATTCATCCAACTTTCATCTTCACAAGCTTCATTAGTAGATTTAGGTTCAATTTGAGAAATCAAACATAACTGTTCTTGTACCTTATTGCAAGTTAGAACTCCTTTTTTGATGCTTCAAATAATCTACTCAATAGGATGAATTCTTGACAAATTCTTGTTAGGGGTTGCTATCTCAGATCTCACTTCAGGTGTAGGTTCTTCAATGATTTCACTGTGGCTTTCATTCAACAAATCACTGTCAGTTTCATAAAATAATTCAATATTTTCAGTGTTAGGTTCAGGATGAGTTCCTTCATCAAATTCATAATCAAGCATTCTTTCCTAAATTTTGAATTTTTCATCAACTTTAACATTTGCGCTCTCAACAATAGTCTTGGTTCTCTTATTGTAACATCTATAGGCTTTTCTCTTCAAAGAATATCTAAGAAATATACCTTCATCACTTCTAGGATCAAACTTTCCAATGTCATCATCTCTTTTTATATAACATTTGCTTCCAAAAATTCTAAAATACTTAACTGAGGGTGCATGTCCAAACCATAATTCATAAGGTGTCTTGTCTGTGTCTACTCTGATTTGTACTCTGTTCATTGTATATGCTGCTGTGTTCACTGCTTCTCTCCAGAATATCTTCACCAAATCATTCTCAAATAACATAGCTCTTGTTGTTGTAGTCATTGATCTGTTTCTTCTTTCTGCAATGCCATTTTGTTCAGGTGTTCTAGGGGATAAAAATTGTCTCTTAATCCCATTTACTTCACAATATGTGTTAAATTCTCTAGAAGTAAATTCTCCACCTCCATCAGATCTCAAACATTTAATCTTTATTCTAGATTCATTCTCAACTTTATTTTTAATGATCTTAAACTTATCAAATGCTTCAGACTTTTCTTTAAGAAATGCAATCCACATCATTCTTGTAAAATTATCAACAAGAATCATAAAATATCTTTCTCCAAAAAATCCTTTAGTCCTGGTAGGACCGCTCAAGTCTGTATGAACAATCTCCAACTTCTCTTCAGATGTAAACTTCTTACTGGGAAAAGAACTTCTCTTCTGCTTAGCCATCACACATTCTTTGCAAATCATATTAGTAGGCTTCATAATTTTAGGCATATCCCTTACTACAAGTGTAGTACTCACTTTCACAATGTTATCAAAATTTATATGACAAAACCTTCTATGCCATAGCCAATTGTCATCAATCTTAGTAATCAAACATGTCATCTCAGTAGGGTTGATGAAGGTTGCTCCCCTTAATACCACAAACACATAACAGAAACATAGAAACAATAACAATTTGCAAGAACAAAAAATGAGCTTCTTATTATCTCCACAATTTTGGAATGCCAAATTTCAGAATTACAATATGCAAAGCCACATGGGCATTCCCTTACAATATTCTGTAGGACAAAGCCTCGAATTATTACCCAGATCTACTACCCGGAACTGCCTAAGACAACACTATGAGCCTTCTTTATATAGGCAATTTCCACCACCCGAGAAAGTTTCAGAAATTTAACCCAAAGGGACGACCAAACTTAGAATTATTTTATTTTACAATTTATTACATCAAAGTCGGCTCAAAATAAATTTTGAAGGAAAGATTATTTTCTACCATTTCAGGTGACTCAACTTCCGAAGACCATAAGTCATCGCCAGTTGCTCCGATTGACTATTATAACCCCAATTTGAAAAGGCCACAAAGCGCTCTACAGGCTTGACTCGCGCAAGCACCTGTCACCCAAATTCTTGACCTCATCCGGGGCCTCTAAATCTTTCAAAACTGAGTTCAAAGTTTCTGTACCATGTTGCCAATACTGAAAATCTTCAATATCTACAAAGCTAGACTTGATCTGTCAATGAAACTTTACCAGCAGGCTGATACGACTGAGATGAACTTCCACATGTGAAATCAGAACATTCCGAGATCGTATGACCAACTTACTAAAAATAGAAAGTTCTCATAAAAAGAAGCTCCACACAAGATAGCCCTTATTGAATACAAAAATAGAAATATTTTTGGGTGATGCAAGATTGCTCTTACACCCAGGATGCTCCTGCATTAGACACTTGGGGTAATTTGAGAAATGACCCTGTCACGACTCAGGTGTGTAGAGGAAAACTAAGACGGTTAACCTCCTCCCCTATCAGCCATGATGAATCTTCAATAGGTCGTCCTTTCCATTTGACCAGATATTCTTCGTGTGTCCTGTTCCTTGTGCTTTTGCCAACACGACTGTCTAGTATGTCTTCAATCTCCTTGGTATCTAAACTACTTGCTGGAATACTCCACTTTGCCGCTGTGATCTCATCTTCAAAACTTCCTTCATGATACTCTGTCAAATCTGAAATGTTAAACTCTGGTGAAATATTCAACTCACCAGACAATTCTACCTCATATGCATTTCCTGAATCATGTTTCTTCAGTATCTTACATGGTCTAAACTTCTTCATTTTCAACTTGTTATATGTACCAACTGGAAACCGTTCCTTCCGCAAATGAACCATGACTTCATCCCCAACCTGAAATTCCTTATGCCTCATTTTCTCATCTACCTTAGCCTTATACTGTGCATTCATTTTGGTAATGTGCTTCCTCACCTCCCCATGGATGTTCTTCAAATGTTCTACAAAATCTTCAGCTTCAGCACTACTTATTTCTCCTTTATCTATCTTTTTCAATTCAGATGCATTTCTTGGACTACTTCCATATACAATCTGGAATGGTGATTTACCAGTGCTCCTATTGACAGAATTATTATATGCAAATTCTGCCTGTGGTAAAATCAAATCCCATCTTGTTGGCTTATCTCCAACCAAACATCTCAGCAAATTTTCCAAATTCCTATTCACCACCTCTATCTGTCCATCAGTCTGTGGATGATGTGATGAACTAAACTTCAAATCTGTCTTCAACTTTTTCCACAATGTACGCCAGAAATATCCAACAAACTTAGTGTCCCGATTTGAAACTATGGTCTTTGGCAAACCATATAGTCTCACTACTTCTTTGAAAAATAATTCTGCTACATGAACAACATCATTAGTTTTCTTGCAGGGAATGAAATGTGTCATCTTCAAAAATCTGTCAACCACCACAAAAATTAAATCATTTCCCCGCTGAGTCCTCGGTAAACCAAGAACAAAGTTCATGCTGATATTCTCCCAAGGCTTCTCTAGTACAGGTAATGGCTGATACAACCCTGTATTCTGCTTCACTCCTTTCGCCATCTGACATACTCTACAACTCTGTACAAACTTCTTCACATCTTGCTGCAACTGTGGCCAATAATAATTCTCACTAACCAAAGCAAAAGTTTTATCATGACTAAAATGTCCAGCCAATCTTCCGCTATGCTTTTCCTTGATGAGATTCTCCCTCATAGAACTTCGTGGAATGCACAACTAACTCCCTCTGAATAGCATATCATCCTGGATGATGAAATCCAGCCATTTCGTCCTGTTTAAAGTAACAGATTTTGTACAAGCTTTCCAAGCTTCACCAAAGTCAGGATCCTCTGGATACAAATTTTTGAGTTCCTTGAACCCAACCACTTCAATCTACATTTCTGTCAGCAATAGTTATCTTCTGCTAAGAGCATCTGCAACTCTGTTAGACTTTCCACTCTTGTGTTTCAAAACAAATGTATAACTCTGCAAAAACTCAACCCATTTCAAATGCCTCTGATTCAATTTTCCTTGACTATTCAAATATTGCAAAGCTTGATGATCAGTATACAAAACAAACTCCTTAGGAAGTAGATAATGTCTCCACTTCTTTAATGCCTGAACTATAACATAAAATTTTTGATCATAAATAGAATATTTCCTCTTGGTATCATTTAACTTCTCACTGAAATAAGCAACAGGTTTACCTTCTTGGCTCATAACAGCTCCTATTGTAGTACCACTAACATCACAATCTACTTGAAACACCTTATTAAAATTTGGAAGTGCTAAAACAGGTTGTTCTGTAACTTTTTGTTTCAACAATTGAAAACTCTTTTCTGCCCCATTAGTCCACTTAAAATCTTTTATATTCCCTCTCATTGTTTCAGTCAAGAGTCCACAAATACTGCTAAAATTTTTGATAAAATTTATGTAATAGCTAGCTAGACCATGAAAAGATCTTACCTCAGTAGCACTCCTTGGAGTAGGCCATTCAAGGATAGCCTGCACCTTCTCTAGGTCCATTTTTAGACCTTCTGCTGAAACTTCAAAGCCCAAATACATTAACTCTTTCTTCACAAAACTGCACTTCTTCAAATTAATCAACAATTTATCTTCTCTCAGCTTCTCAAATACCATACAAATATGTATCATATGCTTCTCCAATGTCTTACTAAAGATTAAAATATCATCTAGGTAAACAATGACAAACTTACCTAGAAATTCTTTTAGAACCTCGTTCATGAGCCGCATGAAAGTGCTCGGTGCATTGGTTAGCCTAAAAGACATGACTAACCACTCATTTAGTCCTTCCTTTGTCTTGAAGGCAGTCTTCCATTCATCTCCTTCTCTAATCCGAATCTGATAATATCCACTCTTCATGTCTATCTTTGAGAAATACACAGCTCCACTCAAACAGTCTATAATATCATCCATTCGTGGCAATAAAAACTTGTACTTGATTGTGATTTTGTTTATTGCTATGGAATTTGTACACATCCTCCACTCTCCATTCTTCTTTGGTGCTAATACCGCTGGTACAACACAGGGACTCAAACTCTCACAGATCAATCCTTTTTGTAACAGCTCATGTACTTGTCTGTTCAACTCCTCACTTTCTACAGGTGTCATTCTATGTGCTGCCTTATTCGAAAAACTCACTCTTGGGATCAAGTCCATTTGATGACTGATCTTCCTGACTGGTGGTAATCCATCAGGCACATTATCAGATACAATATCCTGAAACTCATTCAACAAATCTGCAACTTCTACAGGAACATCTTCTACTTCCTTTTTACCAGCTTTTGGAATTAAAGAAAAACATACATGCTCATGCCTCATACCATCTAGAAAATTTCTTCCATCAACAAAAGTTATTCTTGCACTACCACATACCTTTTCTTCTGTGTCATTCAATGGCTTTAGCTTATGTCGCACTCCATCCTTTGTCAAGGAATAGGTATTCGCACGACCATCATGTACAACACATCTGTCAAACTGCCATGGTCTACCCAACAACATATGACATACATCCATAGATATGATATCACACAGTAACTCATCTTGGTATCCGCCAATTTTGAACTTCACTATGCATTGTTCATTGACCATGACCTTGTGGTCATCCTGTACCCAGACAATCCGATATGGATGTGGGTGTTTCTGTCTCTTGAGCTTTAACTTTGTCACCATCTTTTCTGACACTAAATTATCAGTACTGCCGCTATCAATAATCACATCACAACATTTACCTTCACACTTGCACCTAGTGCGAAATAGGCTCCTCCTTTGTTCAGGTTCATTCTCACCACTCAACATGACTCTTCTGTTAATCAACATTTCTCCTCTTTCAGCATCTTCAGAATTTGATGATCTGGCATCTTCATCTACATGTGCAACTCTAGCCTGACCTTCATTTCTCCTGTCTATTCTACCTTAGTGCTGAGGACATTCAAATGCCCTATGACCTTCTTCTCCACAATGAAAACATGTTCCATAGAAGCCTTCTCTTCCAGATCCTTGTCCTCTTCCTCTTCCTCTCTGATCTCTATTATTCTAATATTTGAAATGATTGGAATTATTTCCTCGCTGATTTTGACTGCTACTGGCCTCATCCTTCTTTTTTGGATCTTCATTTCGACCACCATATGACCGTCCACCAGATCTTCCACCACGACCTCTTCCGTTTTGTCTGCTCTCAAATTTCTTGTTCAACTTTTCCTCTACTTTTAGGGAAAACTGGTATGCCTCCTTAATACTGTTCATTCAAACCAGATTCAACTCCTCCTGAATGCTTGACCTCAACCCATTAAGGTATCAGACAACTTTCTCTTTATCAGCTTCTGCATGGCCTGTTCTGATGAGGAGTCGATAGAACTCCTCTGTATACTCCTGAACAGATCTTCCTGCTTGCTTCAAACTTTGCATTTTCTTCAGTAGGTCAAGCTCATAATCAACATAAATGAACTGTCACTTCAATTTATCCACCATCCGATCCCATCTTGTGATTTTATCTTTCCCTCTTCTATTTCGCTCCAATTAAATCTCTTGCCACCAGATCCTCGCATGACCTTTCAGTATGGCCTTCACAAATTTGACCCTATTAGGATCCTCAACATCTTCATACTCAAAATATTTCTCACATTCATTGATCCAGTCGATCAATTCTTCTGGATTAAGATTTCCATAAAATGTAACCTCAATCTTAGGTCTTTTCCCAATTTTGAAAATGGCCCGAAAAAGTCTTTCTTCCTCCTGGTTCACAATTTCGACTTCTCCTTCTTGATCTTCTTCTTCGGCTTCATCCTCGCTTTCGTCTCTGACATTAAGATTCATTCCTCTGTGAATCTCTTCTTGCAATGTTTGCACTTGTCTTTGGAGCGCTCTAACCTCAGGTGTTACAACACCAGCTCTTTCGCCATGTTCCCTTCATGGAGGTATTTTTGCGATGCGCACTAAAACCCTAACTACGGTCCTGGTGCAAACTGCCTCACAGTCAGCGATCTTTTTACACACTTAGAAACTCTTGCTCTGATACCATTTGATGAAGGGTGCTCCCCTTAATACCACAAACACATAACAGAAACAGAGAAACAATAACAATTTGCAAGAATAAAAAATGGGTTTCTTATTATCTCCACAAGTGTGGAATTCCAAATTTCAGAATTACAATATGCAAAGCTACATGGGCATTCCCTCACAATATTTTGTAGGACAAAGCCTCGAATTATTACCTAGATCTACTACCTAGAACTGCCTAAGACAACACTACGAGCCTTCTTTATATAGGCAATTTCCGCCGCTTGAGAAGGTTCCAAAAATTTAGCCCAAAGGGCCGACCAAACTTAGAATTATTTTATTTTACAATTTATTACATCAAAGTCGGCTCAAAATAAATTTTGAAACCCGAACAGAAATTTTGAAGGAAAGATTATTTTCTGCCATTTCAGGTGACTCAACTTTCGAAGACCATAAGTCATTGCCAGTTGCTCCGATTGACTATTATAACCCCAATTCGGAAAGGCCACGAAGTGCTCTACAGACTTGACTCGCGCAAACGCTCATCACCCAAATTTTCAACCTCGTCTGGGGTCTCTAAATCTTTCAAAACTGAGTTCAAAGTTTCTGTACCCTGTTGCCAATACCGAAAATCTTCAATATCTACAAAACTAGACTTGATCTGTTAATGAAACTTTACCGGCAGGCTGATACGACTGAGATGAACCTCCACATGTGAAATCAGAACATTTCGAGATCGTATGACCAACTTACTAAAAATAGAAAGTTCCCATAAAAAGAAGCTTCACACAAGATAGCCCTTATTGAATAAAAAATAGAAATATTTTTGGGTGATGCAAGATTGCTCTTACACTCAGGATGCTCCTGCATTAAGGGTTCAACTGAAATACATTACCTCTAGTTTTAGATCCAGTTCCAATCAGATTTCCATCTTTATCTTTTATCACACAAGTTTTCTCAGTAAACCAAACTTGATATCCCTTATCAACTAACTGTCCAACACTCAAAAGATTATGTTTCAGTCGATCCACAAAATAAACATCATCAGTATTAGTCTTCCATCAAGAGTAATAGATCTTATACCCTTAATCAAGCAAGGCGCATTGTTTCCAACTCTAACAACTCCTCCATCATAATTGTTAAACTTTGTGAACTTTTTCATATCTCCAGTCATATGATGTGAACAACTACTATCAATAATCCAATCAGTTTTCTTTTCAACTTGGGACACTAAGGTTTTTTCTTCCTTAACATCAGTTTTAGGATTCTTTTCTTTAATCGCTACAAATCCTATATCATCATTATTTTCAGTATCACTTTCACTCAGAGTTCTTTCTATACTAGCTTCATGATCTTCATCATTAGCATAATAACATTCCTTAGATCTTAGATTTGAAATTGTTTCTGTACTTTTTAACTCTCTTAGGACACTTAGATGCAAAATGACCATATTCTTGACAAGTCCAACATTTAAAGATTTTCTTACAGTCTGGTTCTCTCTTTACAAGTAAAGCAATGCCTTCTTCAATTTTCATGTCTTCTTCATTTTTAGATCTGCTGCTCCCAGCATAATCTCCGCTCACACTGATGCTTCTTGACAAAGTAGGGCGAACACTAAGAGCACTGAATGTTGTCTCCATTCTAGGTAAGTCACCTGATAACCTCAGGTTCATCTCTGTTGCTTCCAATCTTACAAGAAGAGTCTCTCTAGTAAAGTTTGAAGTACAAGGTATAACTTGTTCAATCATCTGTGTTGTCTGCTTAAATATAAGAGTTAATGTCCTCATAATTTTTCATATCACTTCATTTTTTGTCTTTGTTTCTCCACAAGATTTTATCCCTGCAACAATTTCTGACATTCTACCAATATAACTTCTAACAGATTCATCTTCCATCATTCTTATATCTTCAAATGCACATATGCAATTATATAATCTAGCTTTCTTTGCATGTTCATCACCTTCAAAAGTAGAGTGTAAAGCTTTCCAAATTTCATAAGATTTTGTCAAATATTTTACCTGACTGTATTCATTCTCTAAAAAGGCTATCAAAAGTGCTTCTCTTGCAAGTATGTTACACATAAATATATCTCTCATCGTTAGTACATGTTTCAAGATTATCCTCTTCAATGATAGTCTTCTCATTCTTTGTAATCAACCAATAATCTGGTCCTAAACATAGTAGATGTGTCTTCATCTTTTCTTTCCAACTGTCAAAATTTACTCCATCAAATTTAAGGCTTTCTTTCCTGAAATTTGTCATGGATCTCCTTAAGCTGTTAAACTTTTCTTTTAAGGACATGTTGCTCTGATACCAATTGTTAGAAAGTAAAGTCCACCAAGATAACTGAGAGGGGGGGGGTGAATCAGTTATCAGATAATTATAAATTTTATGAACCTCAACAATATTAAACCATATAATTACCAACCATAGAAAGATATGCATACACAATAACACAATGACATAAGATATGTTGACTAGGGAACCTCTTGATCAAAGAGTAAACCTCGGTGAAAATGATACCCACAAAAGATGCACTAATATGGATATTTCTTGTGAAATGATGGACTCTGTTAGGAGTCTTATGAAATACATTCAGTACATATGAATCCCGGTTATGAGATTTTGAATCCCTATTAAAAGATTCTAACCCTGTTAGGAGTTATGGAAGACAGATGGACCCACTACCCAAACAGCTTCAATGGCAAGATCACTGAACACACTGTCCAATTGATTTATATATTATTCAACAGAATAATAAAAAATATGTTACCTCCTTTCACATTGTGCCAAACTGCACTCACTGCTACACCAGATCTCAATTCCAGATCTCTGTACT
The DNA here is from genome assembly GCA_027943335.1 of Chamaecyparis obtusa. NCBI lineage: Eukaryota > Viridiplantae > Streptophyta > Pinopsida > Cupressales > Cupressaceae > Chamaecyparis > Chamaecyparis obtusa. Next base: position 269,455 of record BSBK01003933.1, on the reverse strand, counting down.
TCGCATTTCTTTTTCACAATTTCACTTTCACAATTTTATTAGCTCTTTTCTTCACTTCATGGATACATTCGCATACAACTATAACACAACCATATTACAATAAGGAAAAACATTCCTTTCTTTATACCACACTCAAGTAATTACAAATGATTCGGCATCCAATTATAAAATAAAAGTTTCCACACGCTACATCAAAAATTACACAAAACTGTCAACTTCCAAACAATATAATTCTTCACTCGTGTGACCTTGAAGTTTGCGTTGTCATCCACGTCACTATCAATGTGTCTCTAACTTCTCTTTAACTACGCAGAACTAGATTCCATCCCGATTAGGAGATATCATCCGATTTCCACAAACCGCTACTCCGGAACACTACTTGAATACTGCTTCCACCAAAATGCTCATAACTTCCATGAATAAATGAATTACTGTTTGCGCTCTTAACCATCAACATATAACATAACAAAGAGTATATCCTCAATATTGCATAGCTCCAATTGCAATATCCCACGTGCGTTAATCGAAACACTGTCTGCTTCTCTGCAAGTCTCCAGAAGATCACTGTGTTGACATCAATGACAATCATAGTCATGAATGCAACAACAACTGCTACATAATGGCTGTCAAACATTTAGCATTCATTCCTAACAGTCATACTTTATACACCGTTAAAAGACAGAAAACACAGAATAATTTTTTGCAAACATACGTTGTTCGCATATTCAAATCTTCTACAAACGGTTCTGGAAATTAGCTACGCCCGCCTGAAAAAAATGGACTGGATCTGAAAATTAGCTATGCCCGCTTGAAAAAAATGGACTGGCTCTGAAAATTAGCTACGTTCGCTTGAAAAAAATAGACTAGCTTTGGAAATCAGCTACGCCCACTTGAAAAAAAAGAACTGGCTCTGGAAATCGCTACGCCCGCGTCTCTTGATGAAACGAAAAAACTTAACTCTGAAAACCCCAACTCGCAAACCGCTTGCAGCCCAAATAAAACCCAAATGAAAATGGTAGGAAGTTTTCTATTTCTCATTGACTCTTGTACATCTAACTCACCTACCAGCCAGGTTAGTGAACCACAGTTACTGTGTCCGGTTAGTAGACTGCGGTTACTAGATTTGGTTAGTCGAGAGCGATTAGCTGATCCGATTAAAGGTCTATACTTACTACTCGGTTACAGTTACTAGACCATCCAATTAGGGAGCTACACTTTCTGTTACGGTTACAGGCTAGGCTACTCGATTATGATATGCCGGCAAAGTAAACATCCCGATGTCAGCATCACTGTCCCATCGGCCTGGTTCCGATCGCCCTCCCTAACAAACTGACAGCACCTAACAACACTTTTTGGGTACCTTTTGTACCTGCTAGTATGGGGACATAAATGGACAATTTATCCGGAACTTAACTTCTCCCGTTATATATGGCAATTGGCATCTTGACCACAGCTAAATTAAATCAATGTATTCCACCAAATAGACAAATCTACGAAATCGCTGCCATCCGCACTTGATTATATTTGTCTTTCAGTGTAAATTTTTATGTTGATGCAGTCTGACTCCTTGAATTCCTCATCAGTGATATGACACGATACAACCATTTTAAAATTGGACCGACTTTCTGTCGTGTCAATTTAGTCAAAATATAATTATATTCTAATTTTTAATGCTGAATAGACAATTCTGACTTTATGTTCCATCTTGTACAGAAAATGCTTGGCTCCAAACCAAAACCGGCTCGAAATACTAAAAGACTCAAAATCTTTCCCGTAAGATTTTGACAATACACGGTTCTTATCAACGCAAAGCATGCTTAGCTTCGTTGTGTGGGGGACTGGGGTCCATTCATGTCGGTGGATTCCATGTGCTTTTCATTCACTGTATTTTATGTTTATTTCTTGGATTCCTTGCCACTGTAACACGAGACGCCTGCCATGGTTGTGTGCCAGGTCCCTGCATGAAGATGGAATGTGACGTGACAGCATATGGCATCTTTGAATAAATAAAAAATGTTCCATCAGGGAGAAGAAAAAAATGCTCCTTGCCCAGTTTATGTAGTGGATTACATATTTCCTTATTTTATGTATATGATCGATCGTTTCCTGAATTATTACCCTAGTCTATGCATGATGCCATCTTTGACCAATTTCTGAATTATGTAGTGGGTTACATCTGTCTATCACTGTATTTTATATTTGACCAATGCATGAATTCCTTACCACTATCAGGTGCATTTTGGCCTCTGCATAGCCAAAAGTCATAATTATAAAAGACACGAAATCATCTCGCTTAGATTTTAACAACTCGAAAAACAACGACAGCGGACTGCTTAAACATCGCTTCGCTGTGGGCTAAAAGCTAATACGCATTGAAGAGAGAATTTCCAGTGCCCTCATTTTCGTACTTCTGTCTCATAGTATTTTTATGTGGATAGAAATTGATTCTTTGAATTCCTTACCACTGTGACACGACACAACCATTTAATGGAATCTGTCCTTAATTGGACTTGACTTAATGTTCCATCTTGTCCAAGATGATAATCAAGAAAGATACAACAATCTCCGTATGATTTTGACAATAGGTGCTTATAAATGCGATGCATGACAGTGTAATGTGACATTATGTATGCTATCTTTGACAAAATCCCTAATTTATGTATGAGTTGGGTTACATCTGTCTTTCTGACAGACAGTTTTTTTGGACAGAGGCCATACGTAATGTCCTTAGAGTCTTTCTGACAGAGTCCTCGAGTTCATTAACGCTGTGTCACGACAGCGCCATTTTAATGGAACCCATACGTAATGTCACATCTTTCACGGAAAAACTTCTCAGACTCCAAATACGATGAACTCACATTGCAGTCTACTCTGCTGAAAGATATCTCATATCAAATTACCGTCCTTAACTCACAGACACGAAAATGTACGAAAAGTGAAACGCGCTAATCCCGAAATTCCGTGAAACAGCTCGCTGAAGAATACGGTAAGTAAATATTGGAAACTGTTTTGCTTCCTGCTGGTTGCCTTTAAAATGTCCATCGAAATGATTTTTTATTTATGATTATCGTGTTTGGAGTCTAAGAAGTAATTTTCTGCAAGATGTAACATATAGTCACTTCAACTACGTACGTATTACAAAAAGACTGCCAGAGTTGTAAGGAACTCGAATAATCTAATTTCCATCAACATAAAATACAGTGAAAGCCAGATGTCATCCACTATATATTAAATTAGCGAACTGGTCAAGGATGGTATCATGCATGGACCAGAGAAATTAACAAATTCAGGAATCAATCGTCATCAACATAAAATACAGTGAAGGAAAGGTAAGTAGAATCCACTACGTAAAGCAGGGAGTGGTAAAAATGGCATAGGTATTCACCATCATGAATGGACAAGTGAATGCCAGCGCGTTTTGCGTTTGTAGTCTCCAGAAAAATCTTACCGATAAGATTTTCTGTCTTTTAGTATTTGGAGCCAAGGGTTCTCTGTACAAGACGGAACATAAAGTCGGTCAAATTAGAGATGGATTCTATTAAAATAGATTTTTTTTTTATATTGATAGAGATCAGTCTCTATCAGTATAAACAAACAGTGAAGACAGCTGTATTCAACTGTGGAAAGCAGCGAATTGGCAGTTTTGTCTCTTTCGTGAAAGACATGGATTTAATTGCCCCTTCGGCTCATCAATGTCTTGTTAGAAATACATTTGTTAACTTCAAACTAAATGGTACTCAAATCCCTGATTTGCGTTGGTTTTTAGTTCATTTTGGCTCACTTTGATCTCGGTTACAATGTGAGCATTCTGCTGAGTAATTTGTTTTAAAGCATTCATTTTATTGATAAATTTATTATTTTAATTTGGTCTCACTTTGATGTCGCTTATAATGTGAGCATTCGGCTGAGTAATTTGTTTTAAAGCGTTCATTTTATTAATAAATTTTTTATTTTAATTTTGGCTCACTTTGATCCGGGTAATAATGTGAGCATTCTGCTGAGTAATTTGTTTTAAAGCATTCCTTTTATTAATAAAATTTTTATTTTAAGTCATTTTAAAAGGATGTTGTTTCCTTTTCTTTGATCTGTTTTTATATTTTTATAATCTTATTTTTTAAATTTTTTAAATTTCTTAATAATTATTTTTTAAAATTTAAGATTTGAATATATTGTTAAGTTTTATATTTATTTTATTTTTATTTGATATATTTTAGAATATTTATTTAAAAATATAATTGAAACACTAATTCATTTTCAAGAGAAATATTCATTTAAATTGTTTCTCATTATTAATTAGGAGACCTTTATTAAGGGTATTATTACAAGTGATTTAATTTGATCATGATACACATGTAGATAAGCACAATTCAATCTCTTTTTGGATATTTATATTTTTAAGACCTTGGTAATGCTACTTCGACATAATTATCTAAATCTATTCATAATTAGTTGCTTGGAGCACACTTTGGTATATAGATTCTTCATTACATATTGGTACTAAGTTGCCTCTTCTACTTCTTTACATGGCACATCTTTCTCCATATCAACCCACTCTTCATCTTTCATTGACCTTTCATCCCCCTTCCTAATGTAAACCTCCTCATAGTGTCAACATCTTATGTTGTGACCCCTTCCTCTTGCATTCCCACTTCTATTGTGACCCCTTCCTCTTCCATTGCCACTTCTTATGTGATCCCTGCCTCTCACGTTCCTTCCTCTAATCCTATTTCATCAACTTCTACTAACATACCACTTATCTCTCATCCACAAGTTTCATTCCTCTTTCATGTCATGCTAATGTTATAATACTATTGCGACCCCCTCATCTCATGATGTTAGTATTTTACCTTCTTTATTTGCTTAAGTTGTTTCTTATCATCCCTCTTATGTTGTACATTTGCCTCTTATTTCTTATTATCTACATACTCCATCCACTACTACTACTAGCCCCACCTCATACTTGATACACTAGTGTAAAACTTAGATAACATTGAGAAAATAGTTGATTCTATGCATAACACCCAAAACATTGTTACTTAAATACAACATGATTAAACTATGTTCATGATGGAAAAGTTTCTAAGTTATTTCCTCGTGCACTACCCATGTTAATAATATTTAGTGGTTTTACTCATTGCTTTTTGGCTTCATTCTGATGAGTGACCTACAAGATTTCCAAGCTATTCCACATGAAAACAAACTTGAAAACTATTGTTTTAAAGCTATCTAAGTGTCCTCAAGGCTCTAATAAGTGTTTTTATGATCATGTCATCCAATTTCAATCACTTTGTGTCAAAGGAGAATATCAACTTCTTAATGATGGGTTGCAAAAGTGTTTTCAAGCATTTTTTAATCTTCTATCTATAGTACTATTTTTGAATAATTATAATTTTTTCATAGACCTATGTGACCACAAATTATTTATTTGTTCCAAAAGGTATGAAGAATGGGTAATCTTATACATCTTTTATAGCCTCTTTCCCTTCCATGTTGTATAGAAGACTACTACTTAAATCCAAAAGGGTAGTGATAAGAAATGATTTATTATTATGTTTCTACTAATTCTTATACACTTTTCCTTTAGCCTTAAAATATAAGGAAATTAACAAATTTGAGTGAAACTCTTGATCAATTACTCCAAATTCTATTTATCTATTAGATCTATCTAGAGGGTTACTTAAGCTATATAATTAGCACTCTTTTTTATAGTTATTCTAATGCATTAAATGTATGATATTTTTAAAATACAACATAAATAGTTTTAGAGTTTTAGGTGACTCTAGAACACCCTTGGGATCAAACAAAAAACCAAGATAACTTCCACAAGAGAATGGAAAGACAATTGCATTACGTAGATGATAGTCACCCAAAGTTGACTATTTGGAGGATGAGATGACATGAAATATCATCTCTGAGTTTTGACATCTGCGCCAAAACAACCAGGGGGCACGAGGAAGGGGCCTAACCTAGGAGGGATAGGGGTCATGATGTCCTGACCTAAATAGAAGAAAAGACTTAGATTTTTAGAAGAAATGTCTAACAAGATTATCATTGGTTATAGGTAGATGTTGTACCTTTTAGATCATGAGACGTGTATCTCTAGATGATGACACTCGCTGAGAGACTAATAGACGCAGAGTGGGCACAAGTGCAATTTTGCGGTCTAGAGAACATGCATGAGTGGTCGCACTTACGAGTTCATACAACATAGATGACATCCCTAATAGAGAGGTGGCATAGCCACACCTCTAGTTTTTACTTACCTACTAGAGATGCCACTATTACATTGTGTAATGTATGATGAATCTACATAGTTCCCATCCGGTGACTCATTCCAGTATATCCAAGAGGGGGTTGAGCCCTATATGGAGGCCAGCTTTAGGCAAGAGATGGGTCGGATTCCCACCTCTAGATAATGGATGCCATGGCGGGCAATAATGGTAGAGCAACCATGTCTTCCTTGACTAGCACTTTATCTGGTTGGGTTGATTGGGGGTCATATGATGCCTGATCATGTCAGCAGAGGTTTCCTAATTGGCTAGGTGTGCGTCCTTGGCACCATGCTACAGGATAAAGGTGAGAAATATTGTTGGGGCTACACTATTCTAGGTTAGTTCTATTATGACTTGTATATGTGCACCTTTCACACATGTAGGATCTTAGGGCCAAGTGTTACATTGATCCTTGTATCCAGCCATGGGACTATATAATAGTGATGAGGCCAGTGCGACACCAGGAGACCCATCAGTTGCACGAGCCATTTGCCTATAGGTATAGACCTCCTATTAGGTATACATTGATTGAGTCAGTTGGGTTCTACAGGCAGTGCTTGGATGATATGACCAGTTTTGACTGGACTCCCTTCTATGAGTGTGAGCAGTGGGGTCATTGAGACTCGACCCAAATAGGAGTACACGGAGAATGATCGTGAGGTTTTTTATTATTTGAGATACATACATAAAGATTATTGGATGACCGGTCATATACCATACATGATCACGTGATACATACCTTCAAGGATCCAGACACATTTTAGACAAGTACATGATGTAGTACCAGATGGGTTCCCACACCTAGTAGTTACACAAGAGGTGGGGACTCTATGGGGTCAGGGGGTGACTATTTGTATTGTGAGACAATCCTAGTTAGGGATCACACATGTTAGAGATATTCATGTTACTCCAACATATGTGCAGTGGTAGTCAGCACACACACAAGTGGGACTCACCATCCTAGGATAGGTACAAGCTTGGGAGAAGCTCCAAGGTGATCAAGGTGGAGCTAGAGGTGATAGGGATTGGGGTGATGACATGGGTGATGGACATGAATGCTGAGTACGTTGGTAAGTGGCACCAGCTCATGTACATGAAAGGAAACAAGAACAAGAAGTAGGGAATGATTTCCCAGCATAGGTACAAAATCCTCATCCACCATAGTAACCACAACCACCACAACAGCCTCAGCCACCATAAAGACCAAATCCTATTGGGGGAAATAGGAGAACGGATGAGAAGGTTAGTCTTGAGATAGAGATGACCCATATATAGGGTGCATTACAGATTGACACAGTTTGGGCTCGGAACTTACAGGAGGAGGTCACATGATTACAGGTCGTAGTATTGATAGAGAGAGCTTGAGCAGATAGTGCCCAGTCCACACTTGAAACTTTATAGGGTTGATGGATTCATGAGAGTTTGCAATGATAAAGACTAATAAAGGGGCCACAGAGAGCTACTGCTAGCTAGATACATTATAGCAATAGGTTGATACATTGATGACTAATAAGGATTCCTCGTAGTAGAGGGTGAAGTGGTACAAAGGAGGGAGAGAGAGAGAGAGAGAGAGAGAGAGAGAGAGAGAGAGAGAGAGAGAGAGAGAGAGAGAGAGAGAGAGAGAGAGAGAGAGAGAGAGAGAGAGAGAGAGATCTGCAGTTCCTGGGATGGCTAACATCATGCAAGATTCATTTGTCACCTAGAGAGGAGAGATAAGAGAGGTCAGAGAGGCTATATATTATAGAAAGTTGTATTTTAAGGTCATTCCACCTAAGAAGAGGGCATATGAGTTTATAGGTGGAGATAGATCCCTTTCTATAGGTGCTAGAGGGAGTTTACAAAGTTCAGTGGGATTACCACTGAAACCACCACATAGGGATGGGGTTGAAGGAGCAAGGACATCCTCACATGAGGCCACTTGAGAACCTCATAGTGATATTTGATACATAGGTTTTCTATTTTATGAGTCAGATGATTAGATTTACATGTATAGCGATGCCTAGGTGCATTTTTATATGTAGTTTTGATGTATCTCCCAAATGTACTTTTTATGATATTATGATGGACTATGATGGATACTTTTATGGATATTTTTATGATATACATGCATGATGATTTGATGCTCCTATATGTGATTTATTTGATGTGACATATGTGCATGATGTCATTTATATGATATGATTATGTTATTGACATTTGTGATGTAGGATATGTGTGATTATGTGAGATTATTTGATATGATTGTTGGCAAGTTGACTATACTGAAGTATATGACTATATTCAGTGTTGTCATTATGGCAACAAAGTCATATTGATGTAGGGGCATTCTTGGTCCTTGGTGAAACTGCATGGATGGTTTGTTATTTGGCCGGTGTTACTCGGTTGCAACCTTAATCAACGATCTTGGTTATTGAAGGAAGCTCGGTCGCTGAAGGAACTCGGTAATCTATGGCACTCGGTGAAAGTGTTACTCAGTGATGCCTGTGGTGCTCGATCGACATTGGTGCTTAGAGATGCTTGGCATGCTTGCTTATTTCACTATTTCTCGGTAGTTCTGGTTTACTGACTGGAGTTCTGTGTGATTTGTTGGGCCGACTTGGTGCATTTATTGTTTGTATCTTTTGTTGGATTCTCCTAAGTGGATCTAGAGGCCGACATGTTGTATTAAATGTTTGTAAGGTGATTTATGAGCTGACTTGTATGGCATTTAATATTTGTTTGTAGGAGTTAAGGGTTTCATCTAGCCAACTTGTGGCTGATGATTAGTATTTAAGGGGTGTTTGTGTAGTTGTTTAGGGACATGATCGTGACCATCAGATCGAACATCAGTTTAGATGTGTTGAAGCTGGAGTTGGTGAAGTTGTGGAAAAGATCTTATATGATCTTGCAAAATAGGTTGTTATCTGATAGTTTTTAGTTGTAGAGCTAGTGGTTTGCACACTTGGAGACAAGGAGATTTCTTGGAGGCTTGCGAGCTCAAGTCTAGATCTTTCTTAGGGTTTCAATCAATTCTTGATAGTTTTCAAAACTAAACTAGCTAGAGATGTATTGGATCTTGTGATCTTGCATAATTATGTCTAATTGTAATTAGCCCTAACCCATAAGGCCTTACAGTTGGGCATGTTAATGAAAATTACTATGAAATAATTGTTGTTGTTGAGTTTTCCACTGCGTAATTTTGAAGCTGCAAGGTTTGGACTGTCCTTAATTGGATCCACCATCCCTTGGCTGCGTTAGGGGCATTCTTGGTCAGGGGCATTAGAGTTTGTAGTTGGCAAGTTCACTATACTGAAGTATATGACTGTATTTAGTGTTGTCAGTATGGAAACAAAGTCATATAGAGTTTTGGAGTCAGCACACATTATCATAAGGTCAGAATATGGCTAAGTATAGAAGACTAGACAGTTAGCAGAGCACCAGTAGATCAGAGCATCAACACATGTGCATATGACCTAGTTATGGTATGTGCCCTTGAAGTTAATCTTGTAAGTATGTATTCATGTTAAGTCTAAGAGTGCATGATCAAATGAGACAATATGACGAAGATACAGATAGTTGAAGAGGTATAGCCAGTGAACGCCAGAACAGAATAGAGTATGCAGCCGATTGTTTCTATTTTGATTAGCGGTTATAATAATGTTTTGTAAAGGCTATGCGCCTATTATAATTAAGTTGTAGACATGTAAACATCTTTTTTTGTAAACATGCTTGAGCCAATTCACTTGAAAGCGTTGTATGTAATCGATTAAAGGGCTGACCTATTTAATTGTTTTGTAAGCACATATAAATATGACATGCGCCTTGGTAATTGAGGATGGAGAAGAAAATAGAGAAAAAAAAGCATAGAAGAAGTATGCTAAGAGTAGTAAGTATATTGTAGAGCTTCACAAGAGGTTGAAGCATTAGTGCATCAAAGTAATTGATCTGACAAGTAGTGTCATAGTACCAGTTCATCCAGCAGATATAGTGTGTATCTGAGATCAGAAGGTTGTAGCCTTCACCACTTGAGCAGTGAGCTCTAGGACAATGTGTCTCCACCCCTAACAGGGTTATTGTAAAAAACTCCTAACAAGGTCCGACCCTTGACAAGGTCACTGTACTAAAAGCATTATTAAGAACAACTCCTAACATGCTTGTAGATCTTCTAACAAGGATCATAAGACACTAGTGCAGTTCTTAATGGGTGTCAATTCCCACTAGGGTTTTTACCTATTTGGGTTTCCCCATAACCATATTGGTGTTATGTGTTGTGATTGTTTATCTTGTTTACATTGAAGTTTATTTTATTACTTAAGCAATCAAGTTAAGTTTGAAGAGTAAAAAAAAAATTAAATATAGTGAACACTGATTCACCCCCCCCCCCCCCTCTTAGTGTTCCCATTCCTAACAATTGGTATCAGAGCTATGGTCCTTATCAAAGAATTTTAACCACTTGAGGAGATCATGGATAAGGGAGAAATGAAACATCAGAAAAAGAATCTTGAAGCTGCTCTTGAAGACCTTGACATATCTGAAAAAGAAATTGAAGAACTAAAAGAAAAAGTTAGTGATTCTCAAGCAGTCATCAAAAGACTGAGAAAAGATTTGAAAGATTGCTCTAACAGTGATTTAGGCAAGATGGTTAAAAATCTAAATGAAGAGAACACATCTCTAAAAGATCATATTGAAGAGTTGGATGAAAAGCTAACTAACAATCAAGAAGTGTATGATGAACAAATCAAAGAGAACGTTCAACTGAATGAAGAATTGAGGCAAGCAAACATGGAAATCTTGGAGCTAAGAAACAACAAAGAAAATTTGGAATTTGAGTTGAAAGAGACAAAGAATCACATTGAGAAATTACAGACCGGTTCTAATTTGATAGAGTCATAGTTATATGCACGGAAGCTTAAAGGAGACACCAGCGGTGTTGGATTCAATGAAGCACAAAATTAGATTGATAACATGTGAGCAAGGATGAAAGCACCATAAGACACCACAGATGCTAAGGAGACTGGAAATCTGATTAAAGACAATATTGAACCATCTAAGGATGAGCGCAAGCCAGTAGACCAAACTTTTTATGCATATAACAAGCATGGACATATAGCAAGGAATTGTAAAGAGGTAAGACCTTTCAATGGTTACTGTTATTTATGCAATAAATTTGGTCATAGAGCTATGAATTGTAGAACAAGTTAGAAGAACAAGACTTAGCATAATCAAAGAAATTAGAATCAACCAAATGCACGAAGTTCTGAGTATTACATGTCAAATATGTAATTATAATGGTCACTCAACTAGACAGTGTAAAATGATAATCCATATCAATGTGCTAAGGAATTCAAGGCCTCCAATTATTTGTCACTCTTGTAACAAGGCTGGACACATCTTTAAGTTTTGTAGATCAAGAATGCAAAGTTAGGAAAGCCCTAAAAAGCTAGAAGAATCAATATTGGATACCAAAGGAGAAGTCAAGTTTGTGAAAGGTTTAGAAGATGCGAGCTTGATTTGGTTAGAGGCAAAGAAGGATAAGGTTGATGAGTATGTATTGGATGCATCCGCAGTGGACACACCTTCTACATCTGGATGAATGACCCTCAGGGTCATAGAGGGAGCTAATTTAGCTCTAGACCCCTATGCGGATGGTATACTCACCCTCAGAGTATGTGCCTTTGGATTTAACATCTTGAAGACAATGTGATGCTATGTGCAAGAGCACACTGCTTGATCGATTGCAGGATGGAAGTTGGAAAATCTCAGTCGAGTTCTTGTTTACGCGGCAAGCATTAATGGCAGAATTTTTCACTTTAAAGTACACAGAGACTTGCAAATCACTCATTGCATTCGAGTTAGAGTGATTGGAGATCACATAAGCCCTAGCAGTTGATTTTGAAGTATTGCAGTTTGATTCACCAGCGAAAGAGTGTGATTGATTAGTTGCAAAGCCCTAATCTGTCATGATGATTCATAAGTTCTTGAAAGCTAATTTGAAGCGATAAAACAAGTTATGGCTACACCTCTTGTGTTTGATATTGCAAAGAGGAAAATATATGCTTTCAAGAGGCAACCTTTTAAGTCTACCATAGATGACCTAGAAGGTGCATTCTCAAGAACCCCTATGGGTGTCACGCATGTTGAAGACATCCATGCATACATTTATTGCAAGAAAGAACCAGTTGGACTTGATAGGATTAGAGCGCACATTGAAACCATGATAAAGCTAGACAAAACCTTCCTGGATGAGTTCACACAACTGGAAAACCATCCCATAGTTGAATATTCTACGACGTATGAGTTTTATGAGTCTGAATGGATCAAGATATTGCTCAGTAGGATTCATGATTACCTATTCTGGATAGGTGAAGTGCCATTGAGAGTCATAGGAGACCTTATTCATGAAATGGCAGGCATTTCAAGGACAGACGTCGTTCTTACAGTAGGAAAGGATGCGAGAAAACTAGTAGAACAGGCATGTAAGTCAAGAAGTGATTGGTGTGGAATGACAATTGAGCCTATAGAGGAGAAGGACATCAAATTGATGTCTATGTTATTAGGTTATAGGTTTTAGCACACCAACAGGGTGAATAGTGTGTCTACGACCACTATTCTTGCAGTAATAAGACTTGTCAGAGAAAATGGTGAGTTCAATTTGTGCGAGATCTTGCGCGCATAATTGATACACAATATTAGAGCCATCAAGCATGATAAGACCAAAATATTCAAGTTTGGAACTTTGATTATCTACATGTACTTCCACATAGTTGGAAAGATCTCAGATTTGTATTTAGACAAGAGTTTACCTACAATGCCACAAATATCTCTTAAGGCATCTACTGAGAGTACATTGAAGGACTACATGGAGTTGGAATTAAAGACATTTAGGATCAGAATGCAAATGAGGTACAAAATACTAGAGAGTATTGTAGATAAATACAAAGACAACATTTGCTTTATGGTAGAAATTGATATAACATGTATGGAAGCAGTTGAACCTAGAACAAAGTGGATCCATCCACTTGGATATGAGGTTGAGGAACTAATCTTGGAATCATATGCACAAGTACTACTTTCAACACCTAAGGACCCTAATGAACCTAGGTGGGCTACTTATGAAGGAAAGACAAGGGAAGTTGATGCAGTTCTGAACAATGCAACAACTAAGAGGAAAGCCTCTAGATTACATCTAAAATACTCAAAATTCATGGTGTAATACATGTAGATCTTGATAAAGAAAGAGAACAAAAGATAGCATTGGAGATTGAGAGCGCATCCTCAATGGAAGCTAAGAAAGATGATCCCAAACTAAAGATCAAAGTCAAGATAGAGAAAACTAAAGATCCAAAGGATAAAATAGATGTTATCCCTCCTGCGCCCAAGGAAACAATTGATCCTACATCACCTCCTAAGTATAAGACAATGACCAAGAGGAAGAAGGAGACAAATGCAAGCCACCCATCCTCGTGGGCACCCAGAAGAAAGAATAAGAATGTACAAGCACCTCCAGAGGTAGGTTTCAGACCCAGTCTTCAAATTTTGAGAACAAGGATTGTTGATAAAGGCAAATTGGATTAGGTAGGAAAGTTTAATGAGAAGTACAGTGAAATTGACAAATCAAAAATTCATGGCATGATCATAAAACATATGATTAAGTTCAAGAAGACATTCTTGGAACTTAAGACAATCATCCCGGACAGTGTTTAGAATATCTTGGAATCCTTGAAGAAATTGGCTAATGAAGATCATCTTAGAATAAGGGAAACAATTCTAGATGAAATCCTACCGACGTGTTCATTAGAAGAGAAAACACTATTGTTAGATCTAGTAAAGCCGCATCTAAGAACAAAGCTAAGAACACTACACATAATGGACAAGAACTTTGAGTTGACAACCAAAGAGATAGAGAAAGCTTTTGAGAAAGTTTTCTTGAATAGACACATGTATCCACCTACCGCACCTGTAATGCCCTACCAGGGAACCCATGAGAACTTAGCCTAAACATGCATCTAAGTTTGCGGAATAATTTTTTTTAAAGTGTTTACATTCAACAACATCAAAGTTTTGCAATGTGGAAGCAATACAATGAAATGAACAACTCACATAGGTTACAACTCTCAAGGATTCTATGACAAAGATTACATGAATATAAAATTAATTAATTTAGATTAGACATAATTACAAACTCATATATACAAATGAAAGACACATGCAACATCACAAAAAATATAACATAGATACAATTGGTACCATAAGGTAACCATAATAACCTACATCCACTACACATGTCGTAGGGTATGTGAATACAATAGCTAAAAAGAAGTACGACATGATAACTCTACAGAATTGATACAAGATCACAAAAAGGAAGAAGTAGAAGATCACATCTCCGCCAAAGAAGAACAAGAAGAATCAACTACCACATGGATCATCCAGCACTGGTACATGAACATTGAAATATCAAAAGGTAAAAGAATCACTACCACCCGACCTCATGAACCTAAATGGTCCACTCCCACCGTGCTGAGGAGATAACATCATATCCCACTTGGATAACAAACAACATCAAAACCAGCTAAGGAAGAGATCCTGAAAGCTTCTAACTCAAAAGGTACAACATACTCAACCCGAGGCAACCAACACACATAGGAAACCTAAGATGCATAAAGGAAGTGTCATCACATGAGCCAACTCTAAGGTTATCCTGGTAGTCTCTTCAGACCCTAGCACCCTAGTGACTCAATGTGGTACCAGTAACCCCTCGTGTAGACAAGGTACTAACTATGCCATATCAAGTCCATGTAGGCAGCAAGCATCTTCTCACTCCCATCCTAGTCAAAACTCAATTAGGAACTCAGGCATGGGCGAGGCACATAATATCTTATTAGGTTCATTTTAAACTCTCAATGCCATTAATTATCACTTATTAAGCTACTTATAATAGGATATCTTGGTAGCCACTTCCGGTCTCCCGCACCAATTACAAGCCACTTCCTACTATACACTCAGATAACCTACCCTGGGGTTTCACAAAATCAAATATAACTTCAAGATAACACAACTCATGAAACTCAATAACTAGATCCAACGATGACAGAAACATGCAAAGCTAGAATCATCATAGAATAAGTTCACCGACACAATAGAATATGCAAGGCAAACAAACATGATAGATTAAACATCCAAAACCCCACCTCTGGAATTACATCTCCTAAAAGCTAAATTAATGCTACCCATACCAGTAATCATGAAAAGAAACCAAACACTCCAATAATAAACACATCATTATGAAATTCTCATAAAATTATATTTAATTATATAGCATTATTATTCTTCTTATTTTTCTTATTCTAAAAGAATTCTCATGTATGAATTTTATTTATTTCTAAAAATAGAATACCACTACATGTAATTGAATATATCTTCCTTAAATAACATGCACTGAATATATCTTTCCTAAATAACATGCAACTGAATATATCTTTCATAAATAACATGCAACTGAATATATCTTCATTAAATAACATGCAACTAAATATATCTTTATTAAATAACATGCAACTGAAAATATATTTTCTAAATAACATGCAACTGAATATATCTTTCATAAATAACATGCAATTGAATATATCTTTCATAAATAACATGCAACTGAATATATCTTCATTAAATAACATGAAACTGAATATATCTTCATTAAATAACATGCAACTGAAAATATCTTTTCTAAATAGTCTCTTAACTCTCTTATATAGAAAACCCAAATACCATAGCTAAAAGAATGAAACTCAAAAAAATAAGATGAACTCAACTTTAAAATTAATAAAAGAATTACTTAACTCAACATCTCAAAAAGGCTTACATGAATTTAGACTTTGATTTGCAGTTTGATTTCAATTGAACTCAAGTCTATTTTCACTTTGCTTTTGTTGAGAACACTTAACCAAAATTAACTATTACCTTTAATAAAATTTACTCAATTTCAATTGTGCAACTTTAATGCATTCAATTTAAATAAAATATTTAATTCTAAAATAATTTCCACATGCAAAATTAATCTCAAATTAATAAATACATTTCAATTGAACATAAGTTAAACTTAAAATTAAATAGTTCTAGGGTGAACATATTTAATTAATTCTCATTAATTAAATATTTCAACCACACTCAATAATTGCATTTAATTAATTTTCATATAAATAAATAAATAATCTCTCATGGCTAAAAATAGCAAAGATCTAATTTATTAAAATTACACTATTTAATCAAATTAAATAATCTAAAAATAGAAAACACGCCAATCACCAAAATTGAAAGCATCACAAGGACCTAAGGACCCACATTCATACACAAGAATAGGGTTATAAACTCACATCAACTAGATGAGTTTAGGAAGGGTAGGAATAACTGAATCTTGTCCACTATTTCAGGACAATAATATGGCTTAGATTAGGATTTGGACCTATGTTATCTCTCCTCTCTTACCATTTGAGATATTGCAATAGGGCATGCTCATCCTGATAATTCAGGGAAGTCGATGCCTGATACTTGAAAACCTACATACAAAACTAGCATGTACATACATATATAAATATATAACAAACAATGGCGGGGATTGGTCGATCGTGTGGATCTCGCAAGCAAGTAACTACGACTCCGTCCCTCAACCATATCAGGCACATCAAACAAAAATATAAAACAAACACATCAACCATACACATGCAAGTATGGGGTCAATATTAATGATTTCCTAACATATAATCTTTCATCCTAAAATAATCATAATATTTATAAAATCAGACTAGGGGCGGGGTACTACATCCACCCCCCCTAGGACTAGGCTTACTCCTGGAAGCCTACAAATAGATGAGGATATATATCCCCCCATCACGAAGCATTTACTAAAATAAAACACAACATCTAAAAATAAGCCATAGAATAAGAACATGGTATACAGTCATTAAGGACAATGTAATTCTAGTTTAGGAACAAACCAAAAATCACATTGATCAATCATTCATTAATAATTCAAAAAGATCTAAACTTTATTCATTCATCAATATAGAAAACATCTAGCAATCAATTGCATAAAGAACACATTCATATTTACATCAATTAATCTGTTAAAAGGTTCATGCAAACATAGCTAATGCAATACTCATGCAAACATAGTACCATATCTACGATGTTCTCCCTTATACATACTATCAGGGGTCCATGATGAACATGATAGAAACAACACTTATCACAAAACAGGGCCAACAATATCAAACATTCAGAGTAGCCACCACAAAACTCAAAAAGGTAAAACCTAAGTGGGGGAATCACAAGTCCAACATTAAATCATAAGAGCTCAATTTCAACAATAAATTAAATGTGACTAGTGTCACAAAATAGATAATGAAAAGAGAGTTAGGTGACTAATCCAATCATAAGAAAGTTCAAAAAAATTCAATGCTAGCCCCCCACACATCATGAACAATTCATAAATCAACAAATAAGATATCAATCATAAAACATTCACATAACAAGGTGACTAGTGATAGCCACACTCAAGGGAGTACTCGCTTCATGACATCCAAAGGTATTTCACCCTAGATGCCTTAGAGAGGGTACCTAACACAATAGACAGGAAAAAAAAAACATATAATAAGCACACAACTTCCCAGAGTTCCCAGTGTAGAACTCAGTGCTCTGATACCATGTGTCATGCTCTGTCAGGGAACACATGAGAACTTAACCTAAACATGCATCTAAGTTTGTGGAATAATTTTCTTTAAAGTGTTTACATTTAACAACATCAAAGGTTTACAATGCAGAAGCAATACAATGAAATGAACAACTCACATAGGTTACAACTCTCAAAGATTCCATGACGAAGATTACGTGAATATAAAATTAATTAATTTAGATTAGACATAATTACAAACTCATATATACAAATGAAAGACAAATGCAACATCACAAAAAAAGATAACATAGATACAATTGGTACCATAAGGTAACCATAATAACCTACATCCACTGCACATGTCGTAGGGTATGTGAATGCAATAACCAAAAATAAGTACGACATGATAACTCTACAAAACTAATACAAGATCACAAAAAGGAAGAAGAAGTAGAAGATCACATCTCCACCAAAGAAGAACAAGAAGAATCAACTACCACAGGGATCATCCAACACTAGTACATGAATGTCAGAATCTCAAATGGTAAAAGAATCACTACCACCCAACCTCGTGAACCTAAATGGTCCACTCCCATCGTGCTAAGGAGATAACATCAGATCCCAATTAACAAACAACATCAAAACAAGCTAAGGAAGAGATCTTGAAAACTTCTAACTCAAAAGGTACAACATACTCAACCTGAGGCAACCAACACACGTAGGAAACCTAAGATGTATAAACGAAGTGTCATCACACTAACCAACTCTAAGGTTATCCTGGTAGTCTCTTCAGACCCCGTCACCCTAGTGACTCAATGTGGTATCAGTAACCCCTCATGTAAACAAGGTACTAACTATGCCATATCCAATCCATGTAGGCGACAAGCATCTTCTCACTCCCATCCTAGTCAAAACTCAATTAGGAACTCAGGCATGGGCGAGGCACATAATATCTTATTAGGTTCATTTTAAACTCTCAATGCCATTAATTATCACTTATTAAGCTACTTGTAATAGGATATCCTAGTAGCCACTTTCGGGCTCTGGCACCAATTACAAGCCACTTCCTTCTATACACTCAGATAACCTACCCTAGGGTTTCACAAGATCAAGTATAATTTTGAGATAACACAACTCATAAAACTCAATAACTAGATCCAACGATGATAGAAACATCCAAAGCCAGAATCATCATAGAATAAGTTCACCGACACAATAGAATATGCAAGGCAAACAAACATGATAGATTAAACATCCAAAACCCCACCTCTGGAATTACATCTCCTAAAAGCTAAATTAATGCTACCCATACCTGTAATCATGAAAAGAAATCAAACACTCCAATAATAAACACATCATTATGAAATTCTCATAAAATAATATTTAGTTATATAGCATTATTATCCTTCTTATTTTTCTTATTATAAAAGAATTCTCATGTATGAATTTTATTTATTTCTAAAAATAGAATACCACTACATGCAACTGAATATATCTTCCTTAAATAACATGCATTGAATATACCTTTCCTAAATAACATGCAACTGAATATATCTTTCATAAATAACATGCAACTGAATATATCTTCATTAAATAACATGCAACTAAATATATCTTTATTAAATAACATGCAACTGAAAATATCTTTTCTAAATAACATGCAACTGAATTTATCTTTCATAAATAACATGCAACTGAATATATATCTTTCATCAATAACATGCAACTAAATATATCTTCATTAAATAAAATGCAACTGAAAATATCTTTTCTAAATAGTCTCTTAACTCTCTTATATAGAAAACCCAAATACCATAGCTAAAAGAATGAAACTCTAAAAAATAAGACGAACTCAACTTTAAAATTAATAAAAAAATTACTTAACATCTCAAAAAAGCTTGCATGAATTTAGACTTAATTTGCAGTTTGATTTTAGTTGAACTCAAGTCTAATTTCACTTTGCTTTTGTTGAGAACACTTAACCAAAATTAACTATTACCTTTAATAAAATTTACTCAATTTCAATTGTGCAACTTTAATGCATTTAATTTAAATAAAACATTTAATTCTAAAATAATTTCCACATGCAAAATTAATCTCAAATTAATAAATACATTTCAATTGAACATAGGTTAAACTTAAAATTAAATAGTTATAGGGTGAACATATTTAATTAATTCTTATTAATTAAATATTTCAACCACACTCAATAATTGCATTTAATTAATTTTCATATAAATAAATAAATAATCTCTCATGGCTAAAAATAGCAAAGATCCAATTTATTAAAATTGCACTATTTAATCAAATTAAATAATCTAAAAATAGAAAACACGCCAATCACCAAAATCAAAAGCATCACAAGGACCTAAGGACACACATTCATACGCAAGAACATGGTTATAAACTCACATCAACTCGATGAGTTTAGGAAGGGTAGGAATAATTGAATTTTGTCCACTATTTCAGTACAATAATATGGCTTAGATTAGGATTTGGACCCGTGTTATCTCCCCTCTCTTACCATTTGAGATATTGCGATAGGGCATGCTCATCCTAACAATTTAGGGAAGTCAATGCTCAGTACCTGCAAACCTGCATACAAAACCCGCATGTACATACATATATAAATATATAACAAACAATGGCAGGGATCGGCCAATCGTGTGGATCTTGCAAGAAAGTAACTACGACTTTGTCCCTTAACCACATCAGGCACATCAAACATAAATATAAAACAAACACATCAACCATACACATGCAAGTATGGGGTCAATATCAATGATTTCCTAACATATAATATTTCATCCTAAAATAATCATAATATTTATAAAATCAGACTAGGGGCGGGGTACTACAGCGCCCACAACACAAGTGCCCTCTAAGGAAGAAAAGGTGGTAGAGACCACAAATGTACCAATTACAGGTCCTCAGAATTCAACACCTACAGTGGCAACACCTACAGGGGCAATGAAGTCTGCGCCCATTACAGAAACACAAAAAGATGACAGAATCTTTATTGATAATGTAGAGATTACAATGGCAGCCACATACAATGATTTGGATAAATTTGAGGAAGCTTTTGTGAGCACATAAGAAGCTGCAATTCTATGCAGTGACAATTCACCCAAGCTACAAGAAAAAGTACTTATAGAAGATATAACAGGTGAAGAAGAAGAGAAGGAAACATAAAAAGAGATAGAAAAAGAGGAAGAAAAGGTAGAAGAGGTGAAAGGAGAAGAAGAGGTAAAAGGAAGTGAGCCAACAGATGAGCCATCTGTTGAAATACCTATGAAGATAAAACAAGAAGTGAAAGACAACATTCCTATCACACCCTTACCCTTAGCATCATTGTTGACAAGTTTGACACCAGAAACCTCAAACTTAGACTCTTGGGGAGAAGAAGACCTGATTAAGATCAGTGTCCTAGCCATGGAGAAAGCAAAAGAGAAGCAAGTAATGAGGAACCCTCTATTTTTTGAATCAATCAACATTCTGAATAGCATGCTACCTTCAGACAAGAAAGTGTCTAAGGTCCATTTAGTTGATGATGTCAGTACTATACTAACAACCTTCAAAGCAAACTTTTCTAGCTTGGAAGAATCTGCATCTCAAGTTGTAGAAGAGAAATACATGAAGAAAAGATTGAGTGAACTAATAGGAAACTTTTCACTTGACCTCAATTCATTGAAGATTGGTCAAGCATCCCTAAAGGATTTCACAGCTAAGGGAAGGAAGATCATGGCTGATTGTATGAACCAGGATAAGATGACTAGTGATCACTATAAGAAAGTTAAGGAGGCAGAAGCTATGATGGATCAAGTCAAGAAATTAGTAGAAGATCCCAGTACAGATATCAACATGTGTAAAAATTTATACCAGGGACAAGTGGACAAGATAGAAAAGACAAAAAAAGAAATGTCCAAAATAAGGGCAAGGCAAACACAGTTGAGAAATTCTCTTGCGCCTTCACTAGATGTCCTGAATTAGAAAATCAAGGAGATCAATGCCACCATGGTGACATATGATCAAGGTCTGTATATAGAACTAGAGAAGGAAAATTTAACATATGCTTTGTGTGCCTATCTCCAGACAGTTGATACACTAAACAATTTTTGGCAAAATGAGATTGCTAAGCTGAAATTAGCATATCTGGATGTCTTCTCTTTGTAAGTACTTGTGAATACATTTTTGAGCACCTTTGTCATTAATGTCAAAGGGGGAGTATTTTATATAGAATATGGAGTAGTACATATGATGAAGTACAGTACATAATATTAAGGGAGATATAAGTTAGAGTATATATGAAAGAATTTTTTATAAGGGTATAGTTAGTAACTTTTCCATATTCCTTTGTTTCCATTAATGACAAAGGGGGAGATTGTTGGAAAGTTGACTATACTGAAGTATATGACTGTATTTAGTGTTTTCATTATGGAAAAAAAGTCATATAGAGTTTTGGAGTCAGCGCACATTATTATAAGGTCAAAATATGACTAAGTATAGAAGACTAGACAGTTAGCAGAGCACCAGTAGATCAGAGCATCAACGCATGTGCGTATGACCTAGTTATGGTATGCGCCCTTGAAGTTAATCTTGTAAGTATGTATTCATGCTAAGTCTAAGAGCACATGATCAGATGAGACAGTATGATGAAAATACAAACAGTTGAAGAGATATAACCAATGAACGCCAAAACAAAACAAAGTATGCAGCCGACTATTTCTATTTTGATTAGCAGTTATAATAATGTTTTGTAAAGGCTATGCGCCTATTGTAATTAGGTTGTAGACATGTAAACATATTTTTTTGTAAACACGGTTGAGCCAATTCACTTGGAAGCGTTGTATTTAATCAGTTAAAGGGCTGACCTATTTAATTATTTTGTAAGCGTATATAAATATGACATGCACCTTGGTAATTGAGCAGGAGAAGAAATAGAGAAAGAAGAGTAAAGAAAAGTATGTGAAGAGTAGTCAGTATGTTGTAGATCTTCACAAGAGGTTGGAGCATCAGCGCATCAAAGGAGCCAATCTGACAAGCAGTGTCACAGTACCAGTTCATCCAGCAGATATAGTGTGTATCTGAGATCAGAAGGTTGTAGCCTTCACCACTTGAGAAGTGATCTCTAGGACAGTGTGTCCCCACCACTAATAGGGTTATTGTAAAAGACTCCTAACAGGGTCTGACCCTTGACAAGGTCACTGTACTAAAAGCATTGTAAAGAACAACTAGTGCAGTTCTTAGTGGGTGTCAATTCCCATCAGAGTTTTTACCTATTTGAGTTTCCTCGTAACCATATTAGTGTTATGTGTTGTGATTGTTTATCTTGTTTACATTGAAGTTTATTTCAGTACTTAAGTAATCAAGTTAAGTTTCAAGAGTAAAATAAAAAGATTAAATATAGTGAACATTGATTCACCCCCCCCCCCCCCCCTCTCAGTGTTCCCATTCCTAACAATGATGTCCCAACACGTTCATGATGCAAGGATGACGTGGAGTATGTACAATGTGATGTGATAGATGTAGATGATGTGATATACCTATATGATATAGATTTTATTGATGGATTATTTTTTAGATATATTTTGCATGCAATGTATGATGGATATTTATTGGATATATGCAATGTAATTTATGATTATTGGTTAATGATGATGATTTAGATACATTTAGCATGCAATTTTATGATAAATGAACTTCATGATTAATGATTAATGAACTTAATGACTAATGATTAATGAATAAAGATAACAAATGAACTTAATGATTAATAATTAATGAATAAGGATAACAAATGAATAATGATTAATGAATAAGGATAATAAATGACCTTAATGATTAATGAATTTATTTAATAAATAATAAATAATGAATGAGGTGAATTAAAAAATTGGTGGGTAAATAGGTGATAAATGAACCTAAAGATAGTAAAATAATGCTCCTTAAAAATATCATCAACTATGCAACGAATTTGAGAAAAAATGATACATCGAATTTGAAGTCAATACTTCAACTCATAAGTAACAATTTATGCAATCTAAAGAATTAATGATAACAAAATGTCAATGACATATCATGAATATGTAGTACAATAATGGAACAAAATTAATGAAATGTAACTTCTAAATGAGACTCTATTTTTGTGTGTACCAAACATAGCTGATAGGACCAGGTAGCCAACTAGGAGGGGGGAAATGAATAGAACCCTTGTCTAAAAAAAGACGCATAAAGAACCCTAACTACATGCATCATAACTACATGATTTTAGTTGTATTACTTGTGTTTATGTCAGAGAGAACACCCTAGCTTGATTTTACAAAAGGAGGTATGCATCATGTGTTATAAAAGCACAAATGACATTATTCATTTGCATGGACTAGATCTCAGACACAATAGATAGCTTTAGGAACATATAAGTAAATTTCATATTCATGAGGGAACCAATGATATATATACTTATTGGAGAGGTTTGGGCTCACCCAAATCCCTTTTGAAGGATGTGAGTGTGCTAACCCATTTCCCCAAGTAAGATATGTATATACATAACTAGAAACCAAGAAAAATGCTCTTAAAGTATCAACAAATAGATCATACTGCAAAAAGCATGCATGAATTTATACCATTCGTATCCAAACAAGATATGAAAGATTGAGGTCATCTTGAGTAGGTTTGGATAGACACACAAAAGATAAAATTGAAAAGAAGGCCTCATGACCAAGTAGTCATTTGGTCCACAGTTCTTTCCATGAACAGTTTTGCAATGGTGTTTCTGATAAGCTGACTTAGGAAGGAAATGGACTTGATAAAGAAAAAGGATGGTGAGGAGATGCCAATAGAATTATGGAACCTCAATATAACATGGGATAGGAGAGAGAACAATTTTGTGAATTTTGACAAATGTTTTGCATCAAGGCTCAGGGCTTTGTTTTCTCAAGAAAATCCAAGAATCCTAAAGGCCTTATCTGAACTCATTAGGCCAAAACAATTTGTTAGAGATATCAAGATTGTGCACAATTGGGGTGATTTTATTTTTTATCTAGTGTCTAGTGTAATTAGATTGTATGGTTTTAGAGGGACCTCTTTTATATTTCCATATCAAGTCCCTCTCAAGATTGGTGTTGCAGAATTTCTAAGGCAATTGGGGGAAAATCAAGAAAATGTTCTCATAGGGAAGGCCAAAGGAACTTTTTTCCCCACTGTCATAGTAGCCCACAATTTGTAA
Source organism: Chamaecyparis obtusa (assembly GCA_027943335.1). Lineage (NCBI taxonomy): Eukaryota > Viridiplantae > Streptophyta > Pinopsida > Cupressales > Cupressaceae > Chamaecyparis > Chamaecyparis obtusa. Next base: position 244,311 of record BSBK01003933.1, on the reverse strand, counting down.
TCACTGAATGTGGATGGGTTCATATGGATAAAATATTGCAACCATATCATATGGATACTTCAATAGCTAGGACAACAGATCCTGAGGGTTTCTATAATGAGATGTTCAAGAAGAGGGTTAAATGTCCATTAATAGATCATATTTTTAATTTTCCTAAAGATATCATTAGAAACATTCCAAACATACAGGAACAAGAGACCAGGAAGGAGAAGTGGCTAGTGTATAAAAAGACACTAGACTTTGTGCAACATTTTGACAAGGGTTATGATCCTTTGAAAGATTCTACCCCTTTTGGAAGAAAAGTAGAAACTCTTATGAGTCACTTTGAGGGTATCATCCAGACCCTGAGAGAGAAGAAGGAGAATGTCATGAAAGCTGATCTAGAAAAGGCTAGGTCTGTGTTGAGTAAGCCCTCATTTGCCAAGATGTTACCCTCAGGTAGATATATGGTGCAAAAGAAGACTAGATATAATGTGGTTGTAAAAAGACCAAGCAAGTAGGAAAAAATAACAAGAACAAAGGACATCCCTTCCACCTCAAAGAAAGTAGAAGTGCATGAAAAAATTGAGGAGATGCCAGAATCACCACAGAATCAACCAATTAAAATTGATTCTGACTCTCCACCTTCACCAAAGAAGCAAAGAATTGAAGAAAGGACTACACATGTTGAGGAGGAATACTCTCCCTCCCAATCACCTCTAAACATTATGGATCATCAAGAGGTAGCAAAAAAGGTACAACAATTGGGTGGTCTAGGTCAAATCTGTATGACCTATGAAGAAATAAATGAAGGAGTTCTAGAGCCACTAGAGGAGCCTGAATTAGATATGATAATAGGAGAAATTGCTTCTAAAGAACTAGACCCCATAATTGAACAAGCATGTGATGAATTCCTAGCAGATGATGCTTTTGTAAAGGCTGGGCTTTCATGAATTTTTTTGTGGAAATTGCACATAAACCAATTCCAAGAAACATGTGAGAAAAGGTAGGAGGAGGACCCACAAAAGGACATCAAGGTCATAGAGAGTGAATTCAGAAAAGAAATGATTGAAAGATTTGAAAGAATCACTCCAGAACAGGGAAGAGAATTGGTAAGAAATTTAGGTGATGCAGGGGCAGGGCAGATACAAGCAGAATCAGTAGAATTGAGTCCACTTGAATCCACAAACAAGCCCTTGCTCAGAGTTACACAATAGAAGCAATATAATATCACATGAAATCAATGAAATCACAATGGATATGAGACAATCAACTGGTAGCAACAACAGAGAATTATATTATTTTTTTCAACATGCCTGGCTGTGAGGCCTTTCGGGTTTCGACCTTATACAATAAGAATTATGAAATCAGAGTTACAACTTGCATCCTATATTTTTCTCCAATGATGTATCTTTATAATCCTTCCTACATCTACCTCTTGATCTCCTTCATGATGATTCCCTAATACATCAATCTAGACTCCTTATATAGCCAGCTAAGCCACAAGTTGGCCAGTCAGGCATTGAATTACATTATAGGTCCAGTCTCAAGATTTAAACCAAAACTAATGCTAGAATGAATATAAATTGATTTTCCTTTGGATTTAGGTCCTTACATGACCCAAAAACATGTATTAAATTGCGCAAGGCCCCATTTGATCACACATAAGTGTGCAAGAAGAAACACTACATGTTACACCCAAAAACTGGCAGAAAATAGGTCCCGGGGAAAAATGAGCATAACTTTTTACTCATAATGAATTGGGGTTTTCATCCTTGGGAAATGATATTAATTTAGGTCCTAAAATTCCTTAAGAGAACAAAGGCTGATTCCTTATGGATCAAGGTCACCAACATGAACAATCAGCACCAAAACTGCAGGAAAATATTATTCCGACGACAAGGAAAACAACTGTAACTTTGAAACAGTTGATCCAATCTTTATGTGCTCATAGGAGAAGGTTCCAAAATAGGTCCTAAAAATCATGTAAGAATTTCACAAAATGAAACCATCAAATTCCAAGATTATAAAGCAAACAATAGAAAACAAGTACAAAAATCAGGAAATGTTTTAGGTTGATGCAAGATTGCTCAAAGACCCAAGATGCTCCTGCATCCGACACCTGGGGTAAATAAAGAACTAATGTCCACATTAGGCACTACTCATATTCTGACCTGAATCATAAAGATCCAACTCAGCTTGTGCAATCCATGAACTGTCTTCAACTGGCTTGTCTTTCCACTGAACTAGATATTCCATGTAGTCTTTTCCTCTTGTACTCTTGCTCACTCTTTTATTCAAGATCTTTTCAATGCTATCTCTGTTCTTCTTAGGATAATTCAGATCATCTTCTATCCCATCATTTGATTCAAAGTACTCAAATATATCAGCAATTTTGAATATAGGTGATATATCCATGTCCTCTGGTAATTCCACTTCATAAGCATTTCCACTATCAAACTTCCTCAGAATCTTACAAGGTCCAAACTTCTTCATTTTCAGCTTGTTGTAGGTACCAAATGGAAATCTATTCTTCTTCAAATGAATCATAACCTCATCTCCAACTTCAAAAGATTTATGTCTCCTTCTCTTGTCAGCTCTCTGTTTATATTTCTAATTACTGTCCTCCAAGTTCCTTTTGACTTCATCATGTAAAGTTCTCATGTATTCTGCAAAATGATCAGCTTCAACACTTATTCTTGTCTCAGTAGGTAAATCTCTCAGCTCTATGGTTCCCTTAGGATGAAATCCAGTAACAATCTCAAATGGTGTCCTCTTAGTCCTTCTATTCACCAAATTATTATATGCAAACTCTGCTTGTGCCGAAACTAAATCCCAATTAGCAGACTTATCTCCAACTAAACATCTCAACAAGTTTCCCAAACTTCTATTCACAAATTCAATCTATCCATCTATCTGAGGGTGAAATGTGGAACTAAACTTCAAATCAGTATTCATCTTCTTCCAAAGTATTCTCCAAAAGTAACCAGTAAACTGTTAGGAATAAGGTGTCTCAACCTTGGATAATTCCAATTCTTATTATTTGTTTTGTTAAATGTATTTTTGCAAATAATGTAATTAAGTGTGAGTGTACATGTCTAGTTGGCATGTTGATGTGTCACTCCACTTGATGTGTCGGCATCTTGTATTATGTGTAAGGAAATCATGACTGAAACGGTTATGACAGATTCCTATGACACGTAAGAGCTATTTAAGGAATGTGCTATGACATGTGTAAGAGCATCTTTTGACTTGGGCCTATTTGGGCACCCAAGAAGGAGTGGTTGGTGTGTGTAAGATAATATGCCAAAAATAGGTTGGTATGACAGATTCTCTTACACTTCTCTTGTGACTGTTATTTTTGGTGGATTCTATGACAAGCTGTCATAGTCTATTCTAGGGATGGACGCCTATTCTTGGGATTGCATGTAACAACTGTGTACATGTGACTTTGTGCATGGGTCTTGGTGTCTGGATGCCAAACACCTATTTTGGGTATTTGTTGGGTCCTGAGGAGCCTATATATATGATGCTGCTTGTATGGGAGAGACACAAGTTTGATAAGTCTTGTTGGCTTTGTCTCTCATTTCCTGAAAGAACTTGCATTGCTAGTGTGTTGTAATCTTTGTGTTGAAGATAATACATTATGCAGGTTTTGGAGGGGTGGGGTTGTTTTACCGAAAGGTTTTTCCCCACAGACATATATTTATGTTTATGTGTTTCAATCTTCTCTATCTATTTTCTATATGTATGGTATATGCTGCAATATCTTTGTTAAAGTAGTTAACGAATATGAAATTGTAAGGATTTGAAAGAATTTTCACAATACTTTCCTTATGAGATTAGTGTAGGAAGCTATTTTCGCACCTGAGTTTCCTTACAAGTGGTATCAGAGCTTGATCAACTTTTGATCCTAGTTGTTGCGTAGGGTTTTTTGAGCTAATCTCAAGTTGAGTGGGAGTCTTGTGCAGAGCATTCTTAATCTTATTTGCAGATTGAGATGGCGAGTTCATCATATGGAAGAATGGAGGTGGAGAAATTTAATGGCACTAATTTCGAGTTGTGGAAACTCAAGATGGAAGACATGCTTGAAGATCACGATCTATGGGAGGCTACTTCACTTGATGTGAAACCTACAACGATATCTCAAGCGGATTGGGAGATCAAGGATCAGAAGGCTAAGGGTCTCATCAGACTCTGTCTAGCAGATGCCGTTCTTCTGAATGTTCTTGATGAGACTACTACAAATTCTTTGTGGAAACGGCTTGGGTCTGTGTATCAGGCCAAATCTCTAGTGAATAAGTTGTTCCTGAGAAAGAAGTTGTATTCTTTAAGAATGGAGGAAGGAGGATCTGTAACTGATCATCTCAATGCATTCAATTTATTGGTTGCACAGTTGGCATCATCTGGTGCCAAGATCAAGGAGGAGGATCATTGTATGACCCTGCTTTGTTCCTTTCCGAATTCGTGCGACTATCTTGTGATGGCTCTCAGAAGTACTATAGTCACTTTCCGTATGGATGATGTGGTGTCTTCGCTACTATTTGAGGAGATGTGAAGAAAGACTTCAGATTCATCTAAGGAAGCCCTTATTGTTCGCGGGAGATCCAGTGACAGAGGAAAGCAGAATGACAACAAGTCAAAGAAGGGCAGATCCAAATCCTGTGGGAGTTCTAAGACTCCTGGAAAGTCCAAGGCAAAATGTTGGAACTGTGATAAATCTGGGCACTTCCGTAAAGATTGCAAAGAGCTGAAGAAGAAGAAGAAGGGTTCAGATTCAGCTTCAGAAAGATCTCAAGAAGATGGTGATACATTCATCGTAGCCTTAGCCACCCATGCATCTGATGATGTGTGGTTGATAGACTTAGGTGCTTCTTTTCACATGACCTCTCATCGAAACTGGTTCTCAAAGTATGAGAAGTTCGATGGTGGAAAGGTGTATCTGGGTGATGATTCTTACCTAAAGATAGTTGGACGCGGAAGGGTCATTATCAGATTTCCTGATGGACGAGTAAAGGGAATCAACAAAGTTATGCACATTCTGGGTTTGGCATGAAACCTATTATCTGTAAGTATGCTGAATGATGTAGGTGTGCAGGTTGTTTTTTCAAAAGAAAGATGCAAGATGATGAGAGGATCGATGGTGCTTGCGAAGGGCACTAGGAGAGGTACCTTATTTCAGCTAGATGCATGTATTCCTCTATGTAATAGTTCTTCATCCTCACCATCTAAACAAGCAGTGAAGAAGTCTGTGGCTATTGGTTCTGATGGTAGTGCAAACACTTTGGAAGGTAAGCTTCCTGCAGAAAAGACAATGTTGTGGCATATGAGATTTGGCCACATTGGTGAAAAAGGTCTTAGAACCCTAAAAAATAAAAATCTTGTTGAGGGGTTAAATGATTGCAATCTCGAGTTTGACTTCTGTGAACACTGTGTCTATGGTAAACAAAATCATGTTCAGTTTTACTCTAGTTCTCACAAATCTTCTGATGTTTTGGATCTTATTCATTCTGATGTATTTGGTCCTGTAAAAGTTCCTTCAATCTCCAAGTCTGTATTTTTTGTATCTTTCATAGATGATTACAGTAGGACATGGATTTATTTCCTTAAAAGTAAGACACAAGTCTTTAGTCGGTTCAAGGAATTTAAAGCTCTTGTAGAGAATCAGACTAGTAAGAAGATTAAGTGTGTGAGAACTGACAATGGTGGTGAGTTTTGTTCACCAAAGTTTGAACAGTTCTGTAAAGAACAAGGTATTGAGAGGCATAAGACAACTCCTTATACCCCGCAGAAAAATGGAGTTGCAGAGAGAATGAACAGGACACTAATGGAGAAGGCTAGGAGTATGCTTAGTGGAGTTGGTTTAGAACAAAGGTTCTGGGCTGAAGCTGTGGCCACTGCTTGCTATCTGGTTAACAGATCTCCTACATCAGATCTTGTTGGTAAGACACCCATGGAGGTGTGGTCTGGTAAGAAGCCTTCAATTAGACATCTTCATGTTTTTGGTTGTGAAGCTTATGCACATGTTCCAAAGGAGAAAAGATCTAAGTTGGAAAACAAAGCTGTCAAATGTATTTTCATCAGATACAGTGTTGGTGTGAAAGGATACAAGCTTTGGGATCCTATGACTAGTAAGGTGTTGTATAGTAGAAATGTTATTTCAGAGAGCTAACATCTTCTCCTATTGTGCTACAACCAGATGAAAAAGAAAAAGAAAAAGATGTTATTCAGTTGCCTCCTACCCCTGAGAAGACTGAACAGAGAGACCATGTTGGGTCTAATGATGAGGAGAGCTCTAGCAGCTCTGATAGTTTGGAAGAAGAGGAAGAACAACCTCAACCTTAGCCCTTGAGGAGATCCACAAGAGAAAGAAAGCAACTAGAAAGGTTTGGTTATTCTATGTTAGATTCCAGTTGTGCCTTTGCTTTGATTACTAACACTAATGAGCCTAGATCTGTGAAAGAGGCTTTGGGCATGGAAGATGCAGGTTCCTGGATTGAGGCTATGGATGATGAGATGGCTTCATTGGAGAAAAACAAAACATGGGACCTTGTACCTTTTCCTAAAGGGAGAAAATCTATTGGCTGTAAATGGGTGTTCAAGAAGAAATTCTGTGCAGATGGCAGTGTTGAAAGGTACAAAGCTAGATTGGTTGCAAAGGGGTATTCATAGGTAGAGGGAATAGATTATGGTTAAATATTCTCTCTTGTTGCAAAGTTGACATCCATTAGATTTCTGTTATCTCTTGCTACATCATATGATTTAGAGATAGAACAGATGGATGTGAAGACAACTTTCCTTCACGGTGATTTGGAGGAAGAGATTTATATGTCACAGCCTGAGCACTACATTGTTAAAGGTAAAGAATCCTTAGTTTGTAGATTAAAGAAATCTCTATATGGTTTGAAGAAATCTCCTAGGATGTGGTACCTTAAGTTTGATGCCTTTGTGTTGTCAATTGGATTTGTAAGATCAAAATAAGATCATTGTGTTTATTTCAGAGTTGAAAATGATCGCCTTCTTATTGTTGCATTATATGTTGATGATATGTTGCTGTTTGGGAAGGGTAAGGGTATGATTTCTGATTTTAAATCTCAGTTGTTAGCACAATTTGAGATGAAAGATCTTGGGGCAGCAAGGTACATCTTGGGTATGGAAATCAGTAGAGATAGGTCTAACAGAAAACTTTGGTTGAGTCAGAGTAAGTATGTGAAGTCTGTGTTGGGCAGGTTCAGCATGGTAGATTGTAGACCACTATGTGTTCCTATTTCTGTGGGAACAAAGTTATCTGTAGATGATTGTCCAAAATCTCCTAGTGAGGTGGAGGACATGAGTAAAGTACCTTATGCTAGTGCAGTTGGCAGTCTTATGTATGCTATGGTCTGTACTAGACCAGACATTGCCCAAGCAGTGGGAGTCCTGAGTCAGTTTATGGCTAACCCTGGACGGGTACGTTGGGATGCAGTTAAGCAAGTATTCAGATATTTGAGGGGTACATCAGACTACTCCATATGTTATCATGGTAACTCTTTTGGATCTCCGCATTTAGTTTGTATTCGTGGGTTTGTGGATTCAGATTGGGCAGGTGATATTGACGGTAGGAGATCCACCAGTGCTTATGTGTTCACTATGTTTGGTGGTGCCATCAGTTGGATGAGTAAGTGACAACCTGTGGTTGCTTTGTCCACTACAGAAGCTGACTACATGGCTGCTACTCATGCTTGTAAGGAAGCCATTTGGCTTAGGAGATTGTGTTCTGATGTTGGTGTTGATGCAGAACATATTACTATTTGGTGTGACAGTCAGAGCGCTATTTGCCTTGCGAAGAATCCAACTTTCCATGCCAGAACAAAGCACATTGATGTGTAGTTTCACTTTGTGAGAGATATGGTGGAAGATGGAAAGGTAAATTTGGAGAAGGTAGATACTGTGAAGAATGTTGCAGATGCATTAACAAAACCAGTGGGCATTGAGAAGTTCAGATGGTGTTCGGAGTCTATGGGCCTTTTGGCCTATAGCGGTTAGTTCCTGTTATGTTCCTGTTGCTCTTACAAGGTGTTTGACAAGTGGGAGAATGTTAGGAATAAGGTGTCTCAACCTTGGATAATTCCAATTCTTATTATTTGTTTTGTTAAATGTATTTTTGCAAATAATGTAATTAAGTGTGAGTGTACATGTCTAGTTGGCATGTTGATGTGTCACTCCACTTGATGTGTCGGCATCTTGTATTATGTGTAAGGAAATCATGACTGAAACGGTTATGACGGATTCCTATGATGCATAAGAGCTATTTAAGGAATGTGCTATGACATGTGTAAGAGCATCTTTTGACTTGGGCCTATTTGGGCGCCCAAGAAGGAGTGGTTGGTGTGTGTAAGAGAATATGCCAAAAATAGGTTGGTATGACAGATTCTCTTACACTTCTCTTGTGACCGTTATTTTTGGTGGATTCTATGACAAGCTGTCATAGTCTATTCTAGGGATGGACGCCTATTCTTGGGATTGCATGTAACAACTGTGTACATGTGGCTTTGTGCATGGGTCTTGGTGGCTGGATGCCAAACACCAATTTTGGGTATTTGTTGGGTCCTGAGGAGCCTATATATATGATGCTGCTTCTATGGGAGAGAAACAAGTTTGATAAGTCTTTTTGGCTTTGTCTCTCATTTCCTGAAAGAACTTGCATTGCAAGTGTGTTGTAATCTTTATGTTGAAGATAATACATTGTGCAGGTTTTGGAGGGGTGGGGTTGTTTTACCGAAAGGTTTTTCCCCACTGACATATCTTTATGTTTATGTGTTTCAATCTTCTCTATCTATTTTCTGTATGTATGGTATATGTTGCAATATCTTTGTTAAAGTAGTTAACGAATCTAAAATTGTAAGGATTTGAAAGAATTTGCACAATACTTTCCTTTTGAGATTAGTGTAGGAAGCTATTTCTGCACCTGAGTTTCCTTACATAAACTTAGTATCTCTGTCTAAAACAATAGACTTAGGCAAACCATGCAATCTTCCCACTTCCTTGAAGAATAATTTAGCTACATGCAATGCATCAGATGTCTTCTTACAAGGTATAAAATGAGCCATCTTTGAAAATCTGTCAACCACTACCAAAATAGAATCATTACCTCTCTGAGTTCTAGGCAATCCAAGAACAAAGTCCATACTCACATCTTCCCAAGGTCTATCAGGTACAGTAAAAGGTGTATACAATCTTGAATTTTGACTAGTTCCTTTTTCTACTTGACAAATTCTACAACCTCTAACCATTCTCTATAGATCTCTATAAATCTGTGGCCAAAAGTATCTTTCTGAAATCAAATTCATAGTCTTATCAATCCCAAAATGTCCACCAAGTCCACCACTATGTTTCTCCTTCATTATGTTCTCTCTCATTGATCCTCTAGGTATGCACAATTGAACTCCTTTAAACAACATGTCTTCTTGAATGAAATAATCAGACCACTTATCATTCACTGTGTGTTCTTTACAAGCTTTCCAAGGTTCTGCAAAATCAATGTCAGTCTCATACAAACACTTCAAATCATCAAAACCAAGTACCTCAACTCTCATCTCTATCAGCAAACTTTTTCTTCAGCTCAAGGCATCAACAACATTATTTGACTGTCCATTCTTATGCTTCAAGAAAATATTCTATTCTTTCATTTCTCTTGTAAATGTTTTATCATCAAACAAACATACTCTGACTGTAGTACAGTGATCTTCATCAAACTTCTCTACCAAAGGCAATAATACTTCTTTCCATTCATCCAAATAGTATATTGATTCAATCTACCATCATGTAAAGCTTTCCTATCATACTGCCAAGGTCTACCCAAAAGAATATGATAACAATCCATAGGCATAATATCACACAAGACTTCATCATGATAATTCCCAATTTTGAACTTAACAAGGCATTGTTCACTTACAAGTAGTTTATGCTCCTTCTGGATCCAAGCAATATGGTAAGGCTTAGGATGTTTCAATCTCTGCAACTGCAACTTGTCAACCAACTCTTCAGATGCTAAATTAGCAGAACTTCCACTATCAATGATTACCTTGCAACATTTATCAGCGATCTTACAGCTGGTTCTGAACAAACTTTTCCTCAAAATAGATTCCTCATCAGCTTCTTCATTCCACAAGATCCTTCTTAGCATCAGGTTCTCACCATGTTCAGGTTCATTAGACATTTCCTCAACTTCTTTACAAGCCAAATTATTTCTACCATTACCTCCAATCTTCTTTCCAGAGTTAGTACATTCAAAAGCTCTATGTCCTTCTTCACCACATTTGTAACAAGTACCTCTAAACCAAAATTTATCTTCTCTTTTACCATTATTGTTATTCCTAGAGTGATCAGTATAGCTACCTCTAGGGTAATTACCTCTTTTACTAGCAGGGTCATCTTCCCATCCTTTATCTTGTGCTGCATGGTCAAATCTATTACTTTCTCCATAAGATCTGCCTCTACTTCTCTGAAATCTTCCACCTCTTCCTCTTTGTCTTTGTTCATGTCTCTTTGTCAATCTTTCTTTAGCCTTCAAAGAAAATTGGTATGCTTCTTCCACACTATCAATCTTCACATAGCTGATCTCATCTTGAATAGATGTCCTCAAGCCATTCAGATATCTAGCCACCTTCTCAATTTCATCATCCACATGTCCAGATCTGATATCCAATTTGTAAAATTCCTCAGTATATTCTTTCACACTCATGTCCTTTTGTCTCAAATTTTGCATTTTTCTCATCAAATTAACTTGGTAGTCAGCTGGAAGAAACTTCCTCTTCATCTTTCCAAGCATCTTCATCCACGTCTTGATCTTTTCTTTTCCTCTCTTTTGTCTCTCAGTTTGAAAATGATCCCACCAAAGAGATGCATGCCCTTTCAACTTTGTGACTGCTATCTTAACCTTCTTATTATCAGGAGTACCTTCATACTCAAAGTATTTATCCATCTCAGAGATCCAATCCAAAAGTGCATCGGTCTCAAGTCTTCCATCATAGCAAGCAACTTCAACCGTAGGTATGGAGTTAGCCTTAGACAAAACTCTCAAAAGTTTTTACTCATCCTGTTCAACTTCAGGTTTAGCATTAGGTGATGCTTCTTCTTCTTCATCACTAACATCTTCAAGATGTGCTCCTCTTCTCTGGGCTATCTCTACAGCTTCAAGCCTAGTTGCAATTTGCCTCAACATATCCATGATAGCATTATCATTTCCTCTACCACGAACCATCTTGACAATCAAGTTCCAACAAGATCATAACCTTCTACAAGTTATAGGTCAGATCTCAGATCTTCCACCCTACAACCAATCCAATAAGGTTCTCCATGATCCAATCCATAAGAAAGAACTCACTCTGATACCACTTAACGCAAGGGCGGGGTAGACACAAGAAGAATCAGTAGAATCGAGTCCACTTGAGTCCACAAAAAGCCCTTGCTCAGAGTTACACAATGGAAGAAATATAATATCACATGAAATCAATGAAATCACAATGGATATGAGACAATCAACTAGCAGCAACAATAGAGAATTATATTATTTTTTTCAACATGCCCAGCTGTGAGGCCTTCCGGGTTTTGGCCTTATACAATAAGAATTATGAAATCAGAGTTACAGCTTGCATCCTATATTTGTCTCCAATGATGTATCTTGATAATCCTTCCTACATCTACCTCTTGATCTCCTTCATGATGATTCCCTACTACATCAATCTAGACTCCTTATATAGCCAGCTAAGCCACAAGTCGGCCAGTCAGGCATTGAATTACATTATAGGTCCAGTCTCAAGATTTAAAACAAAAATAATACTAGAATGAATATAAATTGATTCACCTATGGATTTGGGTCCTTACATGACCCAAAAACATCCCTTTAAGTGTGCAAGGCCCCATTTGATCACACGTAAGTGCGCAAGAAGAAACACTACATGTTACACCTAAAAACTGGCAGAAAATAGGTCCCAGGGAAAAATGAGCATAAATTTTTACTCATAATGAATTAGGGTTTTCATCCTTGGGAAATGATAGTAATTTAGGTCCTCTAAAAGTCCTTAAGAGCGCAAAGGCTGATTCCTTATGGATAAAGGTTGCCAACATGAACAATCAGCACCAAAACTGCAGGAAAGCACTGTTTCGACGGCAAGGAAAACAACTGTAACTTTGAAACAGTTCATCCAATCTTTATGTGCTCATAGGAGAATGTTCCCAAATAGGTCCTCAACATCATGTAATAATTGCACAACATGAAACCATTAAATTCCAAGATTATAAAGCAAACAATAGAAAACAAGTACAAAAATTAGGAAATGTTTTTGGTTGATGCAAGATTGCTCAAAGACCCAAGATGCTCCTGCATCATTAGGAGTACTTATTCTCCTAGAGTGGGAAATTGTTGATGTAGTAGTTCTAGATGCTATTATAAAGTAGACAACACCAATTCATAAAACTAGAGAAGAGGTAGAGCAAGAGATCAAGGGAGTCACTTTCAATGATGACCATCAAGCCTTGGTTATGTGGTCCTTGAGGAAGAATGAAAATAACAAAGGAAAATGGATTACCAGGGGTGATCTTACAGGTAGCCTTCTAGTAAATAGGGGCAGTGAGACCTCAGTGATTGAAGCAACAGGCATGATCATAGCAACAACCAAGCTTACAGCAAAGGTGGCAGAGAAGGAAGCCAGGGAGAAAGAAGAGCTTACATTAAGGCTGGAAATAGTGTTGAAATCTTATGGGGAGATAAAAGGGGAGATGATTGAGAAGGATAAAATAATTGCAAACCTAAGGAAAAGGTTAGCAGAATAGGGCCCCATCCAGGTATCAGAGCAGTTGCAGATTTCTTCCTCTCTTGCTATTCCTCCTTCATCTAGTCCTATAATTGAATACCCCCTCTCCCCTTTACCCCCTCATGTGGAGGATGAAAACGTAATATAGAGAGATAATTTGAAATATGAAAAGAGGATAAGGGACACAATTTTTCAATTTATTTCAAACATAAAGCCAAAAGAAATTTACAAGATTGGTGAACAATTATCCAACATTTTGATCTCTTTTAAGGAAGAAAAGGCCACTGTGAACCCAATTTTGGATAGGTGGGTTTCCATAAACGATAAGTTAAAGTCATTCTATTCTTTGATTAAAACTCAAAAGATTGTGGATATACAGTTAACAAGTACATATAGGTTTGTCATAAACCTACTTGAGTTTGAAATAAAGAGGGAAAAATTGAAGAGAAAGGCAGAGATTCAGAGAGCAAGATATTTCCAAGACAGTTTTCAAATTTTTCCCGGTCTTGTCAAAGCAAATGGAGCCATAAAGGAAAAATAATAATGGTTAAGAAAAATTGATGATGAAATGTCAGTTAGAATAAGGACCATTTTAAATACAAAAAGAAATAGTCCTTTTGTCTAAACAATTGAAATATTACAAGATGCTAGGGTATATTTTACAACCATAAGGAATGAGGTACATCAAGTGAAATTTGAGTGGGACAATTTGGTACCTAAAAGAGATGAGGTATTGGCTTTCCATTGGCTAGAAGAAGAAGTTTATACATCTTGGGAGGTAGCATATTCTTCAGAGAGTGCCAAGAAAGGAGAAACATCCACTGAGGTTGCAACAAAAGGCACTTCTTCAACTTCCTAAGGCAAAGAAAACAACAAAAGGGATCTCACATGCAAAAGGCAACACTTGGCATAAGTTGAACTAACTTTGGGAATTTTTACAAAATTTTGGCGCCCAAGTCAATGAGAAACTTTGTAAAAATGTAACAAGAAAGTGTTATATTTATCTTTTTTGTCCTATATGGTGGTCATTATTTTGTCTTTTCTAAAGGGATCTGAAGCTTGTATGCAATCCTTAATTTCTATAAAAGGATTACCAGGATCATTTGTAAGGACCAAAACTTGAACATCCTTACTGACAAGTTCTGAGTCTAAGATACAGTAGACTGTATTAGGCCAAATTTTTTTATAAGAGCAAGTATTACTAGTTCAGTTAAAAATTTAGATCATTTTCATTTTAGAAGCATTTTGTGTATACATAAAGATGATATAGTATTGAATAAAATCCAGAGTCTATATCTCTCCTTTGTGTACTTTTCTTTGAGTTATGAGTTGTCAGATTCATTGCATGGATATTTTCTATGTATATGTTGATATTCTTCAGCTTTTGATCTAAGATCAAATTAAATAAGCTCTAAGATATAACACTAATTCTTTGAAGTTTTCTTAAGGATATAAATAAGTAGTGTGAATTCAGAAGTCCTTTGATTAAAATCATCATAGGGTGATAGTATTTTCTAAGGATAAAGATCATCAAAATTCAATATATTATCTGTGTATCTCATTTTGTAGTGAAGATGTCACCCAATGGATAAGGCACTAGCCAACAGTGGAGCTAGTTTATAGAAATCATTGCTTGATAAGGTTCTACTATATTCCTAACAAATTGATATAAATCTATTAAAGCCTTTGAAGTATTGTGACCTACATGTTCTATCCCATCTAATGGTAATGGAGAATTAATAAATGAGTGGTTATCATTTAGTATTTTCTTACCATCTACCTGTTATTTTAAATTCAATCTATGATTGTTGAAGTAAGGTTTGTTTTACTGGATTAGGAGTACCCTCCTTGGTTTTGCAGAGCCAGAAGTGCATAAGGCAGTCTTGTCCCTATAGTTGGTATAGTCATCTTAGAACTCAATATTTGGATCTAACCCATCCTTAAAAACTATAGATGTATTGGTTTCTACCAAAGCATAAAGTCCATTTTGAGGAACCAACATGATTATCCTAGAATCACCCATCATTTTTTAGGAGCTTCATCGTTAAAATTATAGATTGCTTGGGAGGGATAGAAGATTTACGTGAAGAAGATGGTGGAATAGAAACTACCAATGTGGCTAGAGGAGTGAGAGCCCACATAGGGTGAGAAACACTCTTATCTAGGCCCTTTCACTACTGGTGAGGGTTTGAAATATTAGAATCTGCTAAAAAATTCAACGACAGTTCAAGAGGAGCTATTTATTGAGCTAACAGTTGAGAAGCCAAACCATTGGGCTAATTTTGAACAAACAATAATTTGTTCTTGACTTTGCAAACTTCTTGAGTCTATCCTTAATCTATTTTTAACACCCTTAAAGAGTCAGGGGGACTTTTTTCCTTTGGTGGGGAGTTCATTCTAGGAAAGGCTAAAGGAAAATCCTTAATTTTATGCTTAAAGGATTAACAACAATAGCAGGTGTTGGGTGAATTCAAATAAAGCACTCAGTAAGAGAAGCATTGACCACCCACCTAAATATAAATGGTCTCCTTAAGAACACGAGATAAATAAACTTCAACATACACCCTTCTTTGGGGATGAGCATGAGAAAAATGGTCTAAATCCATGTAAACCACCCTACCAAAGCTTTGGGTAATAGTTTGAAGGAATATGAAATACGAAAGGATAAACTTGGAACCTCTATCCAGAAAAGGACCTTAATATTTTTCTTGTTTGAGTTAGTAAAGTCTCATGACCAAGGTTGTTCAAAATAAGCAAGGAGGATTGGACAAGGACCATTTTTTAGGATGTCCTCATTATGGGAAGGATCTAAAAAGTTAAACCAAAGGAAACCCTTGGTGATATTTTTGATGCCAACAAGTCGAACCCCATGAGTGGTCTAGGATTTGGCAATCCAATACCGCATCATACTTTCAACTGGAACCCTCCCAACAAAATAACCAATCAATGAATATTTCTCAAGAGAGTCATGTGCAGTATCAAAATCCTACAAAGGTAAAACAACATTAGGGGTACTAGTGGCCATACCTCATGAAATACCTTCAGAATGAACTTGCAAGGCCTCTTTTTGGAGGTGCCATAATCCCTTATTGGAAAAACTCCAACATTAGCATCAATTGTTGGTTTGATTTTTTTGAGCCATATTAAAACATAAAAATCTTGTAGTAAATGCAATATGATGACACAATGACAAAAAGTTCAAGAAGATAATATGACAACCAAAGAAAAACACTAGTAGAGTTCATTCCACTCACCTCATGCTCAACTATATCCTCAATCATATTTTAAATAAACAAACCTTTAAAAGATGAAAAATGATTAAACAAAACTAAATAAATAAATACGAATCTTAATAACAAAGTTAAAACTTTAATTTTAAAACTAAAAATAAAATTAACTAAAATAATTTATTAAACAAAAGTTAAATAAATAAATATAAATCTTAACTACCATGTATATAAATTTAGAAATATTTAGTTAGAATACACTAAGAGATATCCATTTTGAAAAGAGTGGTGGACATTCTAGACAACCATACATGTATAAAGAAACAATCTTCCAAAAAGCTTCAAGCACAAAAATGATTTAATTATTCCCTCAAAATAAATTGAAAACAAAAAGAGGTGTAGAAGGAAATCTAATCATCACTTACTATATTTCATAAAAATGTGTTGTGAATAAAATAATTAAAAACTTAGAAAAACATTGTAGAAAGTATGCCCAAAATATTTTATTAGAAAATTAACTTAAATGGAGGTTTAATATGTAGGAAAATTTACATTGCAAGAAATTTGAAATTATTTGTAGAGAACTTTTTTTATATAATAACTAAATAATCAATTGAAAAATTGTACATTATAAATTCTAAAATAAAATTCTCTAGTACAAAAAAACACATTTTCATTTGGTGGTCATCATGTTGAAAGTTCTATTGTTCAATTTAAGTTGTCGGTATAAGTCAAAATTATATGGACTAAAAGTGAGTTACAAACATAATGGTATGTTACAATTGTGACATAAGTCCAAATAATATCTTAGGACTTCTCCATCTTTAACAAGATGAAGCTTAAGGTCCGCAATTGGATTGAATTTCCTAGTCTTGATTTTCCATGTTGGTCTTTTCTACAAAATATTGCTCAGACCCTTGGTTGGGTAGTTTGTATGGAGCTAGAATATTTTTTCCATGTCCACCCTCAAAAGAGGGTTTTTTTGGAAATTGATCTTACCAAGAAACTTAAGGATACCATTGATATTCAGGTTGGTGGGCAATGTTTCTATCAGCGCGTCATGTATTTGAATTTTCCCAATACATGTTTCCGATGTTAGTTTGAAGAACATAAGATTGAGGATTTTCGTATAGTGACTCCTAGGATTAAATCTCCTGCTAAGGAGACTGTTTCATCTCAAGCTCCAAAAACTCCTAAGGCATATACTAGTTGGACAATTGTCGTTTGTAAAGGCAAGCACACTTTTCCCCTTCAGTCTAAGCAAGATTCACCTTCTCCTGCTTCAGCTCCAAGAGTATTTCTTTCCCACATGAGAATTCAAACCTTTCTTCTCAAGGGAATTTATCACCAACCAGTGAGTCTCTTCCCAAGGACCAGAATGATTTTGTTTCAGGCTCAACAGGAATTTGCGCTCCACAATCAAATTCTTTAGTTTTTGGTGATTCATCTTCCTTGCGTCATTCTCGCAGCCCTTCTTGAAGGGGCAATATTGAAGATATAGGGCCTGGAAAAACATAGTTGATCTTGGGCCCAAACCTTTATTCTACTTTTTTCATGGATGAGTTTTTGCATAACAGTTTCTCCTCTCTTGGGGACGAGGATGTCATGAAAGATAGTTTAGAATGAATTTTATCTCTTGGACTTTTTGAGGTTAGACAAACCTCTCGTGCGTAAATATTTAGTAAGATATGTTCATCATAATTTTTTTCATACTGATGTTTTTTACCTTCAAGAGGTCAAGATGACTGCATTTTTTCTCACTCCAGCATTTTGTATAATTTGGCCAAATAGGCTTGTTTTTGCTTCCAATCATGAAGCTAGTCATGGAAGGGCGGTGTAGACACCTAAAATTATCCATTCACACTAATATTAATTTTTATTAATATTTTCCCTTAACATTATGGTTAATTTTATTAATTGACTATAATAGTTATATTCTTATATTTATAAATTCATTTTCCCTTTGTATTTAAATTTTATTTAAATACTATAATATATTAAATTCAATTTAATATATTATCCCTCCATTTCCCTTTATAAAATAAATTTTATTTATTTTATTCCTCCACTAGCCTAAAATTCTTCTAAACATTGATTAAATTAAATTTATTTTAATTTAATTCCTTTTCCCTTTTTCCTATGCTTACCTTTTTCTAATATTCCTCTAATCTTAATTAAAAGGTGAATTACCTCTAATCATGTGCACAATCACCTTTTCCAAGGTGGCCACCTCCCCATCTCTTTTCTCCACCAATCATTTTTAAATTCTCTTTTTCCCTCTCAAATGCAGTTTTACTTTTGCCACTTCACCTTTTTCAAATCCTACCTAACATCTTTTTGCCTCTTAATCCTATCCACTCATTTCATTTTGCCTCTTCATCTTTTCCAAACCCTACCTAACCTTTAATCCTAGCCATCTATCATTTTGCCTCTTAATCTCCACTGTCCAATTCTTTTCATTTTTTATAAAAGGAGGCCTCGCTCCTCATTTTAGTCCTAAGTTATTCTTCTTCTTAATCTCTTAGCTCTTGCATCTTCTAGCCCATTCTTAATCATTCTAGTTCTAGTTCTTTTTTTGTATTCTAATCTTATTTCTAATCTAGATCTTGTTGCATTTTATCTTAGCTTATATTCTTAATCATATTGCATTCATATTAGATCTTAATATTATTTGTATTATCATTATCATTATCTAGAATCAATCTCAAGCATCATTTAAATCTTTATCATTTGTGAAGCTTGGGGCAAGTTCATCATACTTGTTCTCAATCCCTTCACCATCATCTAGCTTGCTTCAAGGACCATAGTTTTGCATTTCATTTATGTTACAAGTAGTGGTTGTTGTTTGACTAAAAGATCGACCTGTTAATGCTCGATACAACCACTAGACTTATAGAAGACATAGGAGGCTGTTAAACCATGTCACAAATCCCGAGGGAGCGCTGACCATTTTTCCAACAATCTCCCCCTCAGCGTTACCTGAGGGGATTCGAACCTATGACCAAGCTCTAATACCACTTGTTACACATAGTGGTTTCCGTTGCACCAAAAGATCGACCTGTTAATGCTCGATACAACCACTAGACTTATAGAAGACACATGAGGCTATTAAACCATGTCACAAATCTCGAGAGGAGCACTGACCATTTTGCCAACAATTTATGTTGGGAGAGAATACCTACAATAATCTCAAAGAGAAAATCAAACAAGGCTTTGGGTGCCCTTGTTTTAGCTCATCAAAGGTTGTAGTGAAAATTACTTATTTTATTGCATTTGAAATGACTAACATCTAATGTGATTGTTTGGTGTTTTGTATTTGTAAAAAATAGGTCCATATTTTCATTGCATATAGGTGGTTACCCTTCTTTGGCCACGTTGTAAAGATGTTATTGTTAGTCATGGAGAGGAACCAATGCACATATTGGTTTGGGTCCTTATGCAAATTGATAGTCATGCTTTTGGAATAATTAATATTTATGCTCCCAATGATGCAGTGGAAAGAGATTACATTTGGTGGTGGATAGATGACTCATTACCTCCAGCTACTTGGGTTTTGTGTAGAGAATTTAATAATATGGTTGAAGTGGCTTCTAACAAGGTTAGAATTTCACCATTTTGATGCATAGCTGGTGAGAAAGAGGATTGGTTTTACATGTGTAATAAATTAGGCCTTTTTATCCAAATACAAACCTCCACCTTCCACATGCAATTTGGCGTACTTGCATAAAGTAATGGGTTGGCTTTGACAGAGTCTTTAAATGTCTTGTTCATGCCATGAACTCCTCTCAATATTTATTTTTTGGGATAGATCAATCTTTTCCAACTCTACCTTTTCTTGATGTCACTTTGTCAAACTACTTTCCTATTTAATTTAGAATTGAATAGTGTGTTGCTTTGTCACATTCCTTTAAGTCTCAATCGTTTCTCAACCCATCAGTTTTGAGTTATCCTCCTACTCTAACCCATATATAGAGGATTTGGAATTTAGAACTGAGGATCACTCAACCAACATGTTAGATTTTGTGTTGGAATGATACAATTCACTGAACAACCAAATTCCTTCATTTTTATGGGAGACAACTAGACCAATTCTATCGGTAGCCTTATGCTTAGACTACCAACGAATTGCATGCCACAACAAAAGGCTTAGCATCTCATCATTTCTCAATTTATTTATAGTTAAAGGTGGCTACTCTCTGTCATCAAAAGTAGGTTGTTGATAGCTATGCAGTCAAAGGTGCTCAAATTAAGGCATGTACGCACTAGTTGAAAGTTGGAGATCAAGCTAGCAAGGATTTTTTCTCATGTCTACATCCTCGACATCCCTCTCCAAGTATTATAAGAATTAGAGAGGGAAGTTCAATTCTTAATGAAATTTTAGATATTCTCCAAGTTTTTGTTAATCATTACCAAAAAAATTTCACTACACAAGCACTTATAGCTAGGTCAACCAAAAAAACCTATAAGATCACCTTTCTATAGTTCCTTCTCATCTTATAGCCTCTCAAAGGGATATTTGTGATTAGAATTTTTCTATGTACAAGAACTTAAGGAAGCTTATTTTTCTATGGTAGATGACAAATCCCCTAGCTGTAATGGCTTCCCATGTGAGTTTTATAAATCTCTTAGGGATTGTGTTGGATCAGACCTATGTGTCATGTATATCTTGAAGATTTTCAAAATGAGACTTTAGGCCAAGAAATAAATAGGGAGAATATTAAATTCATACCTAAAATTAGAGATCTAGAAGACAATTGTAATTGGTGGTCAATAGCCTTGCTTAATGTATTATATGAAATCATTGTTGAGGCCCTTGCTTTAAAAATTCACCATCTTCTTCCTCAGATTGTGCATCTTGAGCATACAGGTTTCATTCTAAAATCTAGATTTATTCTAGATAATATTAGAGTTATCTAGGAGGGTATGGATTGGGCCCATCAGTCCAACCAAAATGATGTTTTCCTAAAAATTTATTTTTCTAAAGATTATGATTGGATAGAGTGGCCTTTCATTCTCACCATGTTAAAAGACCTTGGTTTTGGACCTCATTTTGTGCTTTCTTTCCAAATTCTTTTTGCAAATGCCTCTACTTACATTACTATTAATGGCCACTAGTCTCATACTTTTTTCTGGTACAGGTCCATCCGTCAAGGCTTCCCTCTAGCTCCATCCTTGTATGTCCTTGTAGTTGAAGGCTTAAGATATTTTCTTCCCTCTTCTATCTTTGCAGGCTAGTTTTGAGGTATTTCCCTTCTAGATTCCACTTCCTAGCTAGTGAATGGGCATTCCATAGGTGATTCTTTCCTCACCCTCATTGAGGATCAAGAAAATATCCAAAATGCACTACAATGCATAGAAACCTTTTTCTTGGTTTCTAGTTTTGTCATTCAATGACACAAAACCATTTTTTATCATTAGTCATTTCTTCTAGGTCTACAATGGATTCTTCAGTAGGACTAGAAATGGATTAAACATGCCTAGGTTTCTATTTTTTGAGAATCCTATTTTCTTTTCATGGTTCTACACTATAACTTTGGAATGCAGTTCTTTCAAAGATTGAGACTAAACTGGCCTACCAGCTGACCAAGCAACAACACATGTTTATTATTCTTCATGTTTGGCAGCATCTAAATCCTCATACAACAAGCTTGAGAAGCTATTGTGTGATTTTCTATGGGGCCTTAGATATAGAGAAACATGGTTTTCACGAAGTTTCTTGGGACTATTGTTGCCTTCCCAAAAAATCTAGTGACCTTGGTCTCATTTCTATCTAGAAGCAAGGACAGGGCTTGTGTGTCAAATGGATTGTCCATTCCATTTTAGGAAATGAAGCATGAAAAGTTCTTCTTCAAAATTGCATCTCTTTTAGGTATCCTTTGCACCAGCTAGCTTTGAAAGGTATTGGTTATCAAACCCTTTTTCTCATGCAAGAGCCAGAGAAAATCCAAGGTTCATTTGTCGCTAAAAGAATTTGGAGAGCCTGGGAAGTAGCCAAACCATGGCTTCACTGGGATGGAGCCAAATTTTGAGATGGATTATCTTTCAATCATCATAATCTCTCGTGGTCTCCTTTAATCCAAGTTCAAGAGCTTCTGCTAGCATGTCTCCCAAGTATTCATGTTCTTCATTTTCATAAGTGTGGCATAAGGACCTCTAGAGACCTTTTCTATAGGCTTCTAATGTCTCTTCGCACTTGGGAGGATTCACAAGTCTAGTTTCATCTGACTCACCAAGATTGTAAGACTTTTGAACTTCTTCTCTTGGCTTTTCTAGTGGAATTGCTTCGTAAGATTTGCATTTCAAGCATCAAGCCCTAGTAGAAGAATTTGCATTGATATCCTCAGACAACTTTCTTAAGATATCAACCTTGACAAGGATATCAATGGTTTTCACTTCATTTTTCAATGGTCCAAGTCCTTAACCAATGATGACATTTGCAGTCCTCAATTCCAACCTAGAGGTTGTTCTTTTCTACTATCCAGTTTTCTATCACATAACCTAAAATAACACACTTTTCCTAGTGTTTTATTTTCTAAGGCTTTCCTTTAGGCTCTTATCTTCACCATTTAAATATTCCAGATCCTCGTTGCCCTTTTTGCATACAATTCGAGTCCTTCCTTCACATTTTTTGGTTTTGTAGAAGGGCTCAAAATTATTGGGTTTGGATTCATGATTTCTTTTATCTATTTCACCCATAATTTTTTTCCTGGCATATGATTCTTCTAGGTAATAACCCTAGACTGCCTTCCCCATTTCTGCAACTTTGGCACAATTTTAGGATGGAAATATTATTTGCTATATGAAAGGATAGAAATGCAACAATTTTTTCACTTGCCACAATTAATACTAACGTCTCTATTTTTTCTTAAGCGTGGATATGTAATAATGTGATGCTTCATATACAAGTACAAGATGATAAGGTGGCTCTTGAGGTGGTCCACTTGCAGGAGCTTTTGCATCATTGTGGTAATGCCCCTTATACGGTTTCCAGGGCTCTACCAAATTCTTATGTTATCGGTGGTTGTTCTCCTTCTCGTAGCCATCGTCATGGTCATATTTCTTCTCACTGACATTCAGAGACACCACATTCATATTTTCCCCGATGTCATTCACCTAAGCGCCAAACTTCACCTTGTAGATGATTTGGCACCCCTCCACATCGTGGCTCCCCATCCGAGTGGCCTCCTGCAGGTGGTGTTCCTCCTACACCTTCAGGTTGGCCTAGTTCAAGTGCAGATTTAGGATGGCCTTCCTCTTCCAAATGCTTTCCCAGATTAGCCCTGACAATATCTCTGTGCTAGAAGGAGAAAGAGATTGAAGATGACAATGTGAATGGATGGACTTTTCTAGACCCTAAATCAAATCCTATAGAAGGTTGGGGAAAGAAGGATGAACCAGACCCTCCTACGCCTTTTGCTACTGGCTTGGCTACATAGGAGTATTCTGTCTTTGGGCTATGCCCATGTTTTTATTTGGTTACTATTTATGGGCATTACCCATATGTTAATTTGGTTACTATGCTATGGGCTAGGCCTGTTTGACTCTCAAGGAGAGGGTTTATTTCCTCTCATACATATTATTTTTTTATTTTTTATGTACTTATATTTTTAAGTTAATATAATTGGTTAGACTATTACATAAAAAAAAGTAAAGAAAATTACTTAAATAGATATAATTAAAATTATAAATTTTTTATCAATATATAAAATTTCAAAAGGGAATTGGATGGCTTAGGAGAGATATAATTAGGTGGAAGAATAGTGACCAAATTGCATATTACAAAAAAAATTATATTGTTTTCAATTTTTAGTTTAATAGATTTTTATTTAAAAATAAACATATTTTGATTAAAAAAATTATCGATCTTTAATTTCAGTTTTGTATTAATTAATTTAAATTTTTTTTGTAAAAAATTAAATTTAAAATTTAAAATAAATAGATAATTAAAATTATTTATATATAAAAGAAGCTAAATTAAATTGCATACATTTTTATAGACTATGTTTTTTTAATTCATTAAAAAGTATAATAAGCTTCTCAACAAAATAAATTCAAATCTCAAATTTAATATTTAAAATTAAATAAAATAAAAAAATCGAAAAAAAAAATCACCAAAGTTAAAATGAACCAACATCCTTTTCTAACAAACCTAAAAATAAAAAAATTTAAACAAAGTTGAATAATCAACCTTAAAACAAATTACTCAACAAGAAAGCGCAGATTATAACTCAGATCAAATTGAGCAAAAATAAAATGAAAAATGCAAATCAGGGATTATTGTTGTTATCTCCTTTGTTCTTTATAAGCATGGAGTAACGTTAATTTGAAGTTAAAAAGTCTTTTCACCAGACATTCGTGATGCCTTCGTCCGTAAATGGATTCTCAAGACATTCTTATTATTATTTTTGTCCTCGTATTTATCAACGACTGAAGAGACTAAAAAAGTGTCGGGCCGTCGGGATAAGCTGTTGGAAATCGTAAAATGTGTTTGGTAAAAGGACGGGTGAAAATTTCTGTATCTGTTCTTCATTATTTTTCAAAAATTACAAAAAAATTTGTGAAAAAATCACTGTATTTTTAAATAAATCTGAAAAGAAAGTTTAACTTTTTTTTAATAAAATCTGATGCATTCTGGAGCTTAACCGGCAGATGGTGGTGTGAATAGGTAGAAAAAGAACCGTGGTGCCTGATCCTGAACTGGGTCCATTCATGATGGCGGATTGTGATATCATAGATGCTATTTTTGACAATTTCCCATTCCATTTGCCTTCCACCACGGAGGGGGTGAAAAATGTCCCTTACCTAGTTGATGTAATGAATCGAATTTTACGTTGATGGCGATCGATTTCGGAATCTATTTCCCTGGTACATGCACAATACCATCTTTGATCAATTCTCTGGGTTATGTAGTGGAATACATCTTTCTTTCACTGTATTTTATTTTATGTAGATAATATGGATTACTTGATCAATTCCTCATCTTTATGGAATCCATACGTAATTGAAGTGACTACGTGTCACATCTTGCACAGAAAGACTTCTTGACTCCAAATACAATAATCAGAAAAAACAAAATCATGTCGACAACATTTTGACAATCCCAAAATTTTGAAAGGGAGATGTCGACCCCACATAGATTTGCGATCTGTCGATTCCCACTATCTTTCACAATTATTCAATTTTATTTTAGATTGATGGAGATTGATTCCTTGAAATAGCCCCACTGTGACATGGTCGAAATGCCAAACATTTTAATGGAATCCGTATTTACACCGAATTAGGTGTTCTTATTTGAACTGAACCAACCTATCTTTAACAATCAACGATCTGTAATGCAGCATAAAGGATGCAAGACTATTCAAAGTGATCCTCTCCATTCATCTTGCCAGCCAATAGTGACTGGTTTTTCATTCTTTTTTTGGGAGCACTTTTCCTTGGTCGGTGCGTTTTGACCGTGTACCGCCATATTCATTCTGACACAGAAACAATATAGCCTCTGAAAACTATTGGCAAAAAAGTAGGAGTCAATTCTCTTGGCTATCCATTCATCTTACTATACATTTTATTAGCCATTTAATACATAACTAATTTTATTTTATTATCTTTAATACATTTTATTAGCCATTATTTTAATTATTTATATCTTTTAAAAAAATGATATAAATAATTATGGTATTAAAATTTAATAATATTTTTTTTATATCAATAAAAAGTCAAAGTCCAAACAACTTTATTGATATTAATAAAATTTAAAGTACAATAGTTTGGCTCCATTCAATGCAGGCATTGATAGGAAAGAATAAATAAAAAGAAGATAGGAAAGAATGAATAAAAAGAAAACTAAGTGTTCCATATAAAAATCAACCAAATTGTCTCTAAAGCTGGTTTTCTTAATAACCAGAAGAGGTTAGGTGATAAACCGGGCAATAAGGGACATGTGATCTATTTCAAATATACAGTGAATGTCTTTATGTCAGAAAAAACTGTAACATAAAATTGTTGATGTTAGCATGAATGTTGAATATGTCCTATGGGGGAGTATTCTAGCAGCTCTGGAACAGTTGCATGTTGCATTCATGACTGTATTTGTCATTGATATCAACATACTGATTTTACTAAAGAATAGCAGAGTAGCAGACATAATTAGGATTATCACACATGACGTATTGCAGATCAGGTTATGCGAAGTTGACTACATGTTTTGTATGATGTCCTGATATCATGGTTAAGAGTGCGTATGGAAATTCAAGTATTTGTGTCAGTTATGAGTAACTTAGTGAAAACTATACTCTAGCAGTGTTCCTGAGAAGCAGTTTGTGATAATTGGATTATATCTCCTAACATGGATAAAATATGGCCAAGTGAAGCTATATGTAGAGGTTGAAGACATTGCAGAGGCGACCTGGATGAGTCAACATAGTTGTCATGCCCAAACTTTAGACCAAAATACACACACAACAATTTTTTTTTTAAGCACAAATAACAACTAGGTTGTACACTAAGGTGCACTAAAACTTGAAAACGTAACTGTGAGCAAGTGCTTTTGAGGGTACCTGTTACCTGTTTTGAAAGGCTCAAATCATTCAAACGTTAAGGGTTTAAACTAGCATACAATCAAAACAAAAACAAAGAGCTCTAAGCAAAGCCACCTCAGATTGAGCTAGAAACAGTTTGCACCCATGCACTGTTTGATTTGCTCTGATTAGAGGGATGTGGGTGTGCTCTCTAAGCACTTGGAGCATACTCTAATGCAATTAGGATGATTTGAAGCTCATGAAAAACTCCAAAAATGACACAAAAATAGGTATGGAACACCTGATTTTGCCCCTAAGGCTTCAAGAGGCTTAAGAATGCTTCAAAGGAGATTAAGCTACATGATGAGTAATCTAAGATTGATTTTAGACCAAATTAGATGTGATGTGATGCTTATGCTATGCAAAACAATAAGAAAAATTATGTTAATCCATTATTACTAAGCTATGATGAGCTAAAATGCTTGAAAGTAAACTAAATTAGAATGATTTATGCTAAGTCTAGAATGAAAATGGCATTATAAGTTTGCTATGAGAATGAAAGTTAAGCTTATTGATTTGCTCTTGAAAGGAGGGGTATTTATAGGATTTCTAAAGGGCTTGGGGTAGGAAGAATGAATGGCCAGGATTGAAATCCTTAAGAGAGGCCAAGATTCATTCAAAGGGGAGCACATGGATTGTGCTAGTTTACAGCCAATCAGGAGGTGACACATGTCACAATGTGAGTGGATGAAGGGAAGGGCAAAGAGGAGTCAACAAAGGGGGCTCAAAGCTCATAACTCTCCATATAAATGCTTGTAAGAGCAATGAATGAGCTTTAAGGGGCTTTGATGACTTTGGGGAAGCAATAAATGCTTTGTGGTTGAGATATTTGGAAGGGAAGACTTTGCTTTGGTCTAGGAAAGTCTTAAGCTTGGTTAGGATTGTGCAAAGGTTTAAGGGTAGGATTAGGATAGAGACTTCTAGAAGTCTCTAGGCTTTTGGATAAGGATAGAAAGATTCTAGAGAAGTCTAGAACTTTCTAGGATTCTATGGATTTAGGAAACAAATTAATATTTATTTCTCTCAAAAAGGGTAAATGAGTTTAAGGCTCATTAGGGGGAGGTTTGACTAAAAGTCAAAGAAGACTTTGGATTAGCTAGAAATCACCTTTAATTTAAAGTGAGATTAGGAAAAACTAGAAGAGGTTAGGAATCCTTAGGATATTCCTAAGGTTTTGGGATTAAAATAAATATTTTATTTATTTTAATGATTTTTGGCCAATTTATTAATTAAATAATTAATAAATAAGGAGATAATGTTTAAATAAGATTTAAACATTTTTGGGAGGGACTTCTTAATTAAATATTTTTAATTAAGATAAAGGGATTTAATGACATAAAAATAAATAAATAAATTAAATAAATAATTAATTAATAAATGATGATGTTATCGAGGATTTCTAGAAAATAAAAATAATTTATTTTCTAAAAGATTTTTAGGTGTCTACAGTAACACATATATCGACCAACACATTTATCTCACAAGGGGAATCATGACATGCACTGGCTTGCCAACGTCCCTTGCTTGTCAAAATGCATTAGTCTGATGAAAACCTAATTAGAGTTAAACATAAAAGGACAAGAGGGGTTGACCCTAAGTCCATGAATTCAAATCAAGACAATAAAATAAGGGCAACTAGGTCATCTAACCTAGGGCTCCTTCGAAGATGAACCCCATAAATTAAATCATAACCCTAATGGCCCCTAACGAAATCCAGGGAACCATTTAGGGTCAAGTACATGATTTGAGTTTATGGTTAAAAAGGGTTTTAATGAGAACATGAAAATAACCCTAAGGCAAACTAGGATTAACTATAATAAAATAAGGTTCGAATAAATGAGTTAAAATTATAATCCCCTTAGATTTAATCATAAATTAATCAATATCCAAAATTCGTAAATATTATTCCAACTTAGAGATATTAAACATTTAATAATATTATAAATATTTAATCAAATAA
Source organism: Chamaecyparis obtusa (assembly GCA_027943335.1). NCBI lineage: Eukaryota > Viridiplantae > Streptophyta > Pinopsida > Cupressales > Cupressaceae > Chamaecyparis > Chamaecyparis obtusa. Next base: position 215,777 of record BSBK01003933.1, on the reverse strand, counting down.
ATAATAATGAGTAATCTCTTACCTAGGCCCCACCTAGGGATTATAAGATTATTAATCTCCTTAATAATACAATATTCAAGAGAAATGCAATAGGGCATTAAATTATTAAAAATTAATTAATCCTTAAATAAAATAATAATAAATGTTCAAATAATATTAAAATATAATAATATAAATTCCAATATCTCAAATCTCAATAAATTAATAAAATAAAAGAAATGACCATAAATTAACTCCCACCATTTAAAATTTTGAAAATAAATTAAAATAACATTAATGTCCAAAATTATTTCAAAATTCCAATGAAAGGAATCTTGGGATCAAAAGGCAAAATTAAATAATAAATTCAAATTCAATTTTTAAAAGATAAAGAGAAAAGTCAACATTATTAAAAGGTCAATAACTTTTTAGAATTAAATGAAATTTCAAAACAAATTTTAAAAATGATTTTTTTGGCTCCATTGGCCAACCCTAACCCTAATTTGAAATTAGGGTTTGGGCCAAAATAATAACATTGCCCAAAACCCTAATTAAATTGTTTTGGGTTTGCAGGTTTGGGCCAAGGGCTAAGGGAATGGAAGACACCAAGGAAGTATACTCACAAGTATACATGGGTGTATATACACACACAAGTGTGTATATATCCCCATATATACTTGTGCATATACAACATCAAGTGTTTCCTTAATGGAGGAAAATAATTTTAGATTTCCTCATGAGTCTGTCATTAGGTCAACAAGGTAAACTATTAATTAGCTTAATGTTGGGTTTTCTGATTTTCATAAAGATAATAGAAATGTATAATTTTCAGATTTATACCACTCTGTTAGGGCACAAAACTAGTTCTCTGTGACTCCCTAATTGGGTAAATCTATGTTTACATGCCAGGTAATGCATTACCAAATTTCTATAAGAAAGTTTGTCTATTCTTATTACTAAAATATCTGCTCTACTATTAAAAGAATCTGCCCAGAAAAGCTAAGGTATAGATTTAAATACTACTAGCATTTTATGCCAGTATTTAATGTATTTAATTTACTATTCCAATTCATATATTATTTACTGGACTATATATTAATTAAGTTGCAGATTGGGTATGTGCAGGATAATGGTATACCAAACTATGGCCTTAAGTGGCAATGAAAAATCAGAAAATCAGGGTTAGTCAACTTGACGTAAAAGGTTGAACATCTTATGAACCTTATGTGAAAAAGTTGTAAGAGTAGAATTTGTAGAAAATTGAATGTAGTTTATAAACTACTAGCCCTTGTTTGAATTTTTTTTTGTCTAATTGTTTAAAATTTTAGATTTCAATGTAGTACTACAAAATTTTTAGGGAAAAGATAAAGAGTACATGTATGTCTGACCACCTTAATCACAATCAAATGATGATATATTTTCTAAGATTCTAGATATAAGTAGTAGACTCATGCCTGAATGTGACACATATTTTTTTGTAATTTTTGGTTAAATAAATAATTAATTATGAATTTTCTACTACAACTTTTTTAGAATAAAAAATCTCTTGTGTCTAACCACCTTAACTAATTCAAAATTTTACCAAATTCAAAACTTTTTTTTTTCCTTATAGTAGCCGAAGCATAGAATGTGATGCATGTTTCGGATTTCAAAAAGGTTAAACAGTTTGAAAGTTATAGTTGTTTTTCAATCAGTATGTCAATCATGACTTTAAAGATAACTCAATTGAAAAATAAGTAATAATTACTTGCTGAGCTCAAAATTTGACAACAATTATATTGATGGAAAGCTGATAATGTCTTTAAGAAACCCTTTTTGTTTCATCACTTTCAGGTGAAAAAATAGTCGTCAGCTACATGGTCGAAGTCTCGGTATCAAGAACTATCTCTTGAAACACACCTAAAGGGTTGACCACCCACGTTTGGTAATACCCAAGTAAAGACCAAGCCTAATCGGATATCCAAAATTTTTGGATATCCGATAATATCAGATATCCAAAATGTCCCACCTATTTTGAAACTCCAATTGCACCTCTTTTTTTCAAATTCAAGTTTCATATTAAATTATATTTTTGTTATGTTAATATTACTTTCATTTTAAATATTAATATTAAATAATAATATCATAGCATTAATATTATCATATAAATTTTTATATTAGTATGTATTATATTATTTGATATACTAAATGATTTCAAAAAAATACCTGCACAGTTGATTTGAGGACAGACAGTTTCCACCCAAATCCTCATGAAAGTATCCAGCACAAGATTTTTCTACAGACTCCTTGTAATTTCGACGGTTTGACTATACTGAATAAGTAGATGTCAATGGATGTCCCCTCGATTGAATATAATCAATTGATTTTTTAACTCTTGAAAATAAATTTCACACAGATGTAGAACCACCGTACGCTCATCATCTGTTCTAGAAATTAACAGTGGCATAAAAATTGATGTAAGAACATTTAAGGTACATTGTCCACAAAAAGGTATATGAAACCTTTAAATATACATTAAAAAGTGGAGGTGAATGCTCTAGATCAAAGAGAGAGAGAGAGAGAGAGAGAGAGAGAGAGAGAGAGAGAGGGGGGGGAAGGGGAGAGAGGGAGAGAAAGAGAGGAGAGAGAAGAGGAAGGGGAGAAGGGGAGAGAGAGAGAGAGAGAGAGATTTTCTCAAAATTTTGGTGGGAGATATTGAGTTTTGATAATATCGGATATCCGATTCTTTTTACTAGTAAAAAGTAAAAACAAGATTCTCTAGGTTCCTCCAGAGAGTCACATTTTTTTCCTGAATTACGAGATTCAAGTTGCAGTGAGAATCTACAAAAATCCACTTTTTGGGGTGATTTTCTCTATTACCAAAGGTATTTGCATCTTATTTTTGGTCTAACTATGGGGAGTAGTAGTCGTCGAACGCATAAACGGAAGAGGAGACTCACAAATGAAGATGTTGAAGTGTATAGAGAAATGGGTAGGGTTTCCCATTGGAACAAGAGACAAGGTGTAGACACCTAAAAATCCTTTAGAAAATAAAGTATTTTTATTTTCTGAAAAACCTCTGATGACATCATCATTTATTTAATTTATTTATTTATTTTTATGTCATTAAATCCCTTTATCTTAATTAAAAATATTTAATTAAGAAATCCCTCCCAAAAATGTTTAAATCTTATTTAAACATTATTCTCCTATTTATTAATGATTTAATTAATAAATTGACCAAAAATCTTAAAATAAATAATTAATTTATTTTTTGACTAAAAGTTGGCCAATTTCCTTAAGACCACTAACCTCTTCCAAAATCTTCTAATCCCTCCTTAATTTCGATTAAAAGGCTAATCCCATCCTTTCTAACCCTAATCCCAACTCAAAATTTAATTAAGATTAAATATTTAATTTTCATATTTATTAAATATATTTTAATAAATATTCCCAAAATCAAAAGCCTTTGGAATGAATAAACATTTATTCCATAAAACCTAAGAAAACTCTAGACTCTTCTAGAAACTTCTCAACCCAACCTCTTCACCCATCATAATCCTTAATTCCCCTAATCCTAATCCTAATCCTCCCCCTAACCTTGTCACATTCCCTAACTAATGTTAGCCAACTCCTAAGCTTGACCCAAAGTCAACAAACTTCTAGAGGCTTCTCTTACATGCATTGAAGATATTTAAAGCCTCCTTATCCCTCTTACATGCATTTATGATGCATTTAAGAAGCCCCTCACCCCTTTCTTACACCCTTTGACCTTAGGCACATTTCTCAAATTGTGCACATTCTTCCCATCTTTCAACCCAATCCCCTTATGACACTTGTCACAAGGAGGTAATCCTTCCCCTAATGAGCCTCAAACTCATTAAAGCTTTTGAGACAAATAAATCTTTATTTATCTCCTAAAAATCTTATTTATCCTAGAAAGTCCTAGACTCTTCTAGAAAGTCTTCATCCTCATCCAAAGCCTAGACTCTTCTAGAAGAAGTCAACCCTTATCTTTGAACCTAACCTTACCCCAAACTCTAACTCATCCTCCTAACCCAAGCCCTTCTCAAATCCTATAAATACTCCTCCTTCCAAGAGAAAATTATTAGCTTAGTTTTTATCATTTATGCATTGTTATCATGAGCATTTCTAGCTAGATCATCTTAGCATACATCTTAATTGTTAGATTTCTTCATGTTTTTCATGTTTTCTAAACACATCTTAGAATAGCTTAATGGATAAATCTTAGTTCATATTTCAAGCTTTTCTCATCATTTATGCATCACCATAAATCCCTCTCCATGCATTTGAGAGCACACCCACATCCCTCTAATTGAAGCAAATCAAACATTTGCTCTATAGAACTTATTTTTAGCAACAATCTTGAGGTGGCTTGGTTTTATAATTGTTTATGTTTTAAACTGATACATGCTAGATTAGTCTAATGTTTGAATGTTTCAGCCTTTCAAAACAGATAACAGGTTCAAAATCATAGCCTACACAAGGTATGTTAAATATTAATGAAGATGTCAGCATAGACCTATTGGAAAGTTGGCTATACTGGTGTATATGACTTAGTATAGTGTTTTCATTATGGCAAAAAATTCATATAGAAGTTTGGAGTCAGCGCACTTAATGTAAAGATCATAAATCGACTAAGTGTTGAAGACTGGATAGTGTACAGTGTTCCAGAAGCTCAGAGCATCAACACACATGCATACGACTGAGTTATGGTGTGTGCCCTAGAAGTTAAGTTGGTTAGACTATATTCATGCTTAGTCTATGAGCATATGATCAGATATGCAAGTATGAGAAAGATATAGGCAGTTGAAGTTGCACAGCCAGTGTGTGCCAGTGAAGAACTGAGTAAGTAGCCAACTGTTATCATTTTGAGTTGTAGTTATATTCTAATGATGTAAGGGCTATGCGCCTATTGTAATTAAGTTGCCGACATGTATATATGTTTGTTTTTAAACACGCTTGAGCCAATTCATTTGGAAGCGTTGTATGTAATAGGTTTAAGGGCTGACCTAGTTGGTTATTTTGTATGCGCATATAAATATGAGAGGCGCCCATTGTAATTAGTATGGAAGTCAAGATAGAGTTGTGATAAGAAGAGAAAAAGTGTGTGAAAGGACTACAATATGTATTAGAGCTTTAAAAGAGGTCAAAGCATCAGCGCATCAAAGGAACTGATCTGACAAGCAGTGTCATAGTGACAGCTCATCTAGTAGATATAGTGTGTATTTGAGATCAGAAGGTTGTAGCCTTCACCACTTGAACAGTGAGCTCTAGGATAGTGCGTCCACTCCCCTAACAGAGACTAATGTAAAAGACTCCTAACAGGGTCTGACCCTTGACAAAGTCTATTGTACTTGATACATTATAAAGAAACTCCTAACAGGGCTAAGGATCTTCTAACAAGGATCATAAAACACTAGTACAGAATATTAGTGGGTGTCAATTCCCACTGGGGTTTTTACCTATTTGGGTTTCCACGTAGCCATATTGGTCTTATGTGTTGATTTCATGTTTCATGTTTATGTGGATGTTCATTTTAGTACTTAAGCATTTGAGTTCAGTTTAAAGATTAAATAAAAAAGATAAAATACAGTGAACATTGATTCACCCTCTCCCCCCTCTCAGTGTTCCCATTCCTAACAATTGGTATCATAGCTCTAGTCCTCTGCAAAGAATTTTAACCACTTGAAGAGATCATGGAAAAAGCGGAAATGAAACATCTAAAAATAAATCTTGAAGCTTCTCTTGAAGAACTGGACAAATCAAAAAGAGAGATTGAAGAACTAAAAGAAAAGGTCAGTGATGCTCAATTAGTTATCAAAAGGCTATGAAAGGATTTGAAAGAATGCTCTAATAGTGATCTAGGAGAAATGGTCAAGAAGTTGAATGAAGATAATGCATCTTTGGGTGAACCCACAATATTGGGTTACAATTTTTTGGAGGAAGGAATTCATCTAAAAAATCATGAGAGCACAAATTTACTCAATTACTTTCGATAGAAATTACTTTATATCAAAAAACCCTGAGAATGGGTAATTTTCATTATTTTTTGTAAAGAAGTTTTGATAGAAAGTACTTTCTATCGAAACTAGATACTTTTGATTGTATCAAAAGTACTTTCTATCAAAAGTACCTGATTAGGCCTTGTTTGCAAACTTTGAAGAAATTCTAAGAATTCTATGGCTTCAGGGCTGAAGCATGGGGATCAAATGGAATAATAAGGAGACCTCCTTTTGCATATCACAAGTACTCAGAACTAGCTTTCTAACCATTATAGATTTGACTATTTTTGAATTTATTATGTGTATGGTTTTTGATGTAAATCGAATGTAGGTTTTTTATCAAATATAAACCTCTAAGTTTGATGTTCAATGAAAAATAGTAAAAAAGGGAATTTTTTTTTGAAAAATAATAGTGCCCTTCGTCTTCGAGTCTACTTTCTATAAAAAAAATAAAATTTGAAATTCGATAAATACACAACAAGTTATAAGCTATGTAATTAAGGTATGTCAAAATTATGATTTAGTCAACTTCAAATGTTAGTAAAATATGCAATAATCATGATAAAGTTGTCAAACCAATTGCATGCCCTCCGTATGGATGTTCCAAAACTAAATTCAAAAGAATCACATGCATATCTATTTTACAAAAAAAGTTATGCTCTATGAAAACAATGTTACTATTTGAAAATGACATTTTCAGCACCATACCAGTTTTCATGGGAGAAAGAAAAAGGTATTCAAATAAATTCAAATATATATATATATATACATATATACATATATACATATATATACATATATATATATATATATATACATATACATATACATATACATACACACACACACACACACACACACACACACATATATAGAATCTAGACACAAAATCCTAAAATACTCTAATTTACTTCATCCTCTGATTTCAAATGGTTCAATGGCAATATGCATCCGAATCTGAAAGTTTTTCTCAAAATATAGAGTTCAGTGTCCATTCAAGCAAAAAAGTGTAACCCACTATTGTGGGTTCACCCCTTTAAAAGAAATACTTGAAGAATTTGATGACAAGTTGATTAACAATTAGGAAGTCTATGAAGAACAGATCAAAGAGAACCTTCAACTCAATGAGGAATTAAGGCAAGCGAACTTAGAAATCTTGGAGTTAAGGAACAACAAAGAAAGCTTGGAATCTAAATTAAAAGAAGAAAATAATCACATTGACAAATTACACAATAGTTCTGATTTGATAGAATCTCAGTTGTATGCAAGAAGATCCAAAGGAGACACTAGCTGCATTGGATACAATGAAGCACAAAATTAGATTGACAACATGTGAGCAAGAAAGGATACACAAAAAGACTCTACTGATGCTAAGAAGACTGAAGATCAAACTAAAGATAATAATGAACCACCTAAGAATGAGTGCAAGCCAGTAGACCACACTTGTTTTGCATGTAACAAGCATTGACACATAGCGAGGAACTATATAGAGGTAAGACCTTTTAATGGTTACTATTGTTCATGCAATAAATTTGGTCATAGAGCTATGAATTGCAAGACTAGTAGAAAGAATAGGACTCAACATGATCAGAGAAATCAAAATCAATCAAATATAAGAAGTTCTCAGAATGTTACATGTCAGATATGTAACTATAATGGTCACTCAGCTAGACAATGTAAAATGGTGACTCATGTCAATGCGTCAAGGAATATAAGGCCTCCAGTCATTTGTCACTCTTGTAACAAGGTTGGACACATCTCAAAGTTCTATAGATCAAGGACACAAGGTTAGGAAAGCCCTAAAAAGACTGAAGAACTAGTATTGGATCCTGAAGGAAAAGTCAAGTTTGTGAAAGCCTCAGAGGATGCGAGCATGATTTGGTCAGAAGAAAAGAAGGATAAGGTTGATGAGTATGTATTGGATGCATCCACAGTAGACACACCCTCTACATTTGGATGAATGGCCCTTAGGGTCGTAGGGGGAGCTAATCTAGCTCAAGACCCTTACGTGGTAGGTATACTCACTCTCAGATTATGCGCCTTTGGACTTAAGCTTTTTGAGAGTAAGGGAACCTTCGTGCAAAAGTGCACTGGCTAATTGTTTTTAGAATGAAAGATAGAAATTTCCCAGTGACAGCCTGGTTTACGCGACAAGCATTAATGGCATAAATTCTACTTTAAAGTACACAGAAGTTAGAAGATCTCTCATTGCATTCGAAGTAAGATCGATTGAAGAGAATAAGAGTCTTAGCAGTTGATTGAGAAGGATTACAACTTGAATCTTCAAGTGATTTGTAGTGCATTTGATCGGTTGCAGAAACCCTAGTTCGTCACGCCGATTCAGAATCTCTTAGAAACCTTTGTGAAAGCAATATAAAAGTAAGTCATGGCTACTCCTATAGTATTTGATGTTGCAGAAAAGAAAAGATATGTGTTTACGAGGCATCCATTTAAGTCTACACTAGATGACCTAGAAGGGGCATTCTCTCACACACTTATGGGCATTATGCATGTCGAGGACATTAGGGCATACATCTACTGTAAGAAAGAACCAATAGGATTGGATAGATTAAGGGTGTACATAGAAACTATGCCAAAACCTGATAAAACATTCATGGACGAGTATGCATGGTGGAATAATCACCCTATAGTGGAGTATGCTATGGCATATGAGTTTTATGAATCAGAATGGATCAAGATTCTTTTGAGCAAAATTCATGATGACCTATTTTGGATAGGTGAAGTGTTGGTCAGAATTACCAGTGACCTAATTCATGAGATAACAGGGCTCTCAAGGATAGACGTCATCCTTCCAATGGGTAAAGATGTGAGGAAAATTGTTGAACAGACTTGCAAGTCAAGGAGTGATAGGCGCGGAATGACCATAGAGCCTATTGAGCAAGATAACATCAAATTGATGTCTATGATACTTGGTTATAGGTTTCAACACACCAACAGGGTGAACAATGTGTCTGTGGCTACAATTCTTGTAGCCATAAGAATTGTTAATGAAAATGGAGAGTTCAACCTATGTGAAATCTTGTGCACCCAACTGATTGATAACATTAAGGCAATCAAGCATGATAAGACCAAAATATTTAGATTTGGGTCTTTGATTATCTATATGTACTTCCATATTGTTGGAAAGGTGTTAGATTCATACCTAAACAAGATTGTTCCCATCATGCCTCAGATATCTTTCAAAGAATCTACAGAAAGCACTCTAAGAGACTACATGACACTAGAGTTGAAGACATTCAGAGTCAAAATGCAAATGAGGTATAGGATACCAAAGAACATTGTTGAGAAATACAAGGACACTTTGTTTTATGGTTGAAACAGACACAACATGCATGGAGGCAGTTGAACCTAGAACAAAGTGGATTCATCCACTTGGATATGAAGTAGATGAACAAGTTTTAGAAGCATATGCTCAAGTATTGCTTTCAGCTCCTACTAACCCTAATGAGCCAAGATGGGGAACTTATGAGGAGAAGACAAGAGAGATAGATGCTAAACTAAATAGCACGGTAACAAAAAGAAAGGTTGCTAAAGTCACCTCAAAGATCTTAAGAATACATGGAGTGTCTCAAGCAGATCTAGACAAAGCAAGAGAACAAAAGATTGCTTTGGAATTAGAGAGTGCATATGCAGAAAAGGTAGAATCAAATGATCCTAAGTTGAAGAAGGTGAAGACAAAAAAATATGATGAACAAAAGGGTAAAACTGATGTTACTCCTTCTGCACCCAAGGAAACCATTGACCTTACTACTCCTCTTGAGGATAAGGCAATGCCGAAGAGGAAGAAAGAGACTAGCACTAGTCATCCATCCTCAAGAGTCACAAGGAACAGGAAAAACTCACAAGCACCTCCTAAAGTAAGTTTCAAACCTAGTCTTAGTGTGCTAAGTGCAAGAATAGTTGATGAGGGAAGAATTGATCAAGTAGAATTTTTTTATGAAAAATATAGTGAAATAGACAAATCTGAGATACATGGTATGTTCGTCAAACACATGCTGAAGTTCAAAAAGACAGTCTTGGAACTTAAGACCATGATCCTTGACAATGTATGGAACATCCTAGAATTCCAAAAGAGACAAGCCATTGAAGATGATTTAAGGATAAGGGAAAAGATTCTTGATGATACCCTTCTAGTATGTTCCCTAGAAGAAAAATCCTTGTTGTTGGACTTAGTGAAACCACATCTCAGAACAAAGTCAAGGACTTTGCACATTATAGACAAGAACTATGATCTTTTTTCTAAGGAAATAGAGAAGGCATTTGAGAAAGTATTCATGAACATGCACATGTATCCAACCACTGTGCCCATGGCACAAGCACCCATGAAGGAATCCAAAGTGGCAGAGCCCACTAATGCATCAGTGATAGGTCCTCAGGATTTAGCATTTGCAATGGAAACAAAAATAGAGGCAGATAAGTCTGCGCCCATGATAGAGTCACTAAAGGATAACACAATTATCATTGATAATGTAGAGATATCCATGGCGGCCACTGACACCAAATTAGATAAGTTTGAAGAAGCTTTTGTGAGCACACAAGAAGTTGAAACTTTATGCAGCAACACACCTCCCACTCATCAAGAAGAAGTGTTGATTGAAGATATATCAGATGAGAAAGAAGAAGAAAAGAAAGAAATGGAAAAAGAAGTAGAGAGTAATGAACCATCAGTTGAACTAATCAAGGTAAAACAAGAAGTGATGGATAGCACTCCCATCACTCCCTTAGCAACATTGTTGTCAAGTTTGACACTTGACACAACTAGTTTGGACTCATGGGGAGAAGAAGACCTGATTAAGTTCAACATCCTAGCTATGGATAAGGCCAAGGAGAAACAAGGGATGAGGAATCCCCTCCTTGTAGAGTTAGTGAACATTCTAAACAGCTTGTTACATGTAGACAAGAAAGTGTCTAAAGTTCACTCAGTTGATAATGTCAGTTTAGTGATTTCACAGTTCAAGGGAAACTTCTCTAGCTTGGAAGAATCTGCACCCTTAATTACAGAGGAGAAGTATATGAAGAAAAGGCTTAATGAATTGGTCATAAACTATGCACTTGACCTAATCTCAGTAAAGGCTGGTCAAGCATCCCTGAAGGAGTTTGCAGCAAGGGGAAGAAAAATCATTGCTGAATGTATGAACCAAGATAAGTTAACTAGTGATCTGTACAAAAAGGTACAAGAAGAAAAAGCCATGATAGACATCAGGAAATTAGTGGAAGATCCATTTGTGGATGTAAACATGTGCAATAATGTCTACCAAGGTTAGATTGACAAAATTGAGAAGGCAGAAAAAGAGATGACAAAGATAAGGGGTAGGCAGACTCAGCTAAGAAATGCCCTTGCGTCCTCATTAGACATCCCCAATCAAAACATCAAGGAGATTGATGCCACCATGGTGACATATGATCAAGGTCCTAGCACTGATTTGGAAAAGATGGAGAAGCTTCAGTATGCTTTATGCGCCCATCTACAGATTGTAAATTCACTGATCACATTTTGGAAGGAGATCCAAAATCTACAGACTGCATATCTAGATGTACTATCATAGTAAGTCTTTGTAGATTCAGTTTTGACACACCTTTGTCATTAATGTCAAAGGGGGAGTATGTATAGAATATGGATAATAGATATGTAAATGGAGATATATGATAGAAAGATATGTATAGGAGGACAAAAGTTTTGTATTAAGGATAGTTAACAACTTGGCCATATTCCTTTGTTGCCATCAATGACTAAGGGGGAGATTGTTGCCAAGTTGGCTATACTGGTGTATATGAATTAGTATAGTGTTGTCATTATGGCAACAAAGTCATATAGATATTTGGAGTCAGCACACTTAATGTAAAGATCAAAAATCAGCTAAGTGTTGAAGACTAGACAGTGTACAGAGTTCTTGAAGTTCAGAGCATCAATGCACGTGTGTACAACCAAGTTATGGTGTGTGCCCTAGAAGTTAAGTTGGTTAGACTATATTCATGCTTAGTCTATGAGTGCATGATCAGATATGTAAGTATGAGAAAGATACAGGTAGTTGAAGTTGCACAGCCAATGTGTGTCAGTGAAGAACATAGTAAGCAGCTGTCTGTTATCATTTTGAGTTGCGGTTATATTCTAATGATGTAAAGGCTATGCACCTATTATAATTAGGTTTTTGACATGTATATATGTTTTTTTGTAAACACGCTTGAGCTAATTCATTTGGAAGCATTGTATGTAATAGGTTTAAGGACTGACCTAGTTGGTTATTTTGTATGCGCATATAAATATGAGATGCACCCATTGTAATTAGTATGGAAGTCAAGATAGAGTTGTGATAAGTAGAGTTGAAGTGTGTGAAGAGACTATAAGATGTATTAGAGCTTTGCAAGAGGTCAAAGCATCAACACATCAAAGGAACTGATTTGACAAATAGTGTCATAGTGACAGTTCATCCAGCAGATATAGTGTGTATCTGAGATCAGAAGGTTGTAGCCTTCACCACTTGAGGAGTGAGCTCTAGGATAGTGCATCCACTCTCCTAATAGGGACTAATGTAAAAGACTCCTAACAAGGTCTGACCCTTGAAAAGGTCTACTGTATTTAATACATTGTAAAGAAATTCCTAATAGGGTTAAGGATCTTCTAACAAGGATCATAAAACACTAGTATAAAATATTAGTGTGTGTCAATTCCCACTGGGGTTTTTACCTATTTGGGCTTCCTCGTAACCATATTGGTGTTATGTGTTGATTTCATGTTTCATGTCTATGTGGATGTTCATTTCAGTACTTAAGCATTTGAGTTCAATTTAAAGATTAAATAAAAAGATAAAATACAATGAACACTGATTCACACCCCCCCTCTTAGTGTTCCCATTCGTAACAAGACCCACCTTTGAATGTGGTTTCAAGTGAAGAACATGAATTTGAAGATGAAAATGTAGGTTTTGAAAATGAGAATTTAGGTTTTGAAGATGAAAATGTAGTTTTTGAAAATGAACATGTAGATGTGGCCAATGGAAGTGTGGACATTGTCAATGATAATCCACTGATTGAATATGAAGGAATTGACAATGATAATGGTGCAGAAGAACCAAATCAATGTTACACATCTCCAAATTAAATGATAAATGAAGTCCCTTCGGAGTAAGAAAGAAAAACTTAAAAATTGAGACCTTCAAGAAGAACTAAATGGTTACTTGAAATTGATGAGAACATAATGAGCAATTTTGATGGCAAGAGATCAGAAAGAACCATCCGGTTGTGGGTTTCAAAACTTTTTGATCAATTTTTAAGGCACAAGATGTTGGTTGAGCAATGTCAAATGTTTTAGCAATTGTTAAAGATGTAGAAGATGAGACGTATACTAGTCAAATTGAAGATTAGTGTGAACAAGAAAAAGGAGCAGAATGCTATTATTGTGTGAAATCTTTTTAGTGCTCTCAAGGAAAAAGACTACCAAGGGAAGACTACCAAGGAAAAAGATAAGAGAGCTGCTAGGAGGGTTATTACAACCTCCTTAGTAAGTCATCATTTGAGAAAGGCTTGTTTGATGAGACAAACTTGTGTTGACTTGAATCTAAATCGTAAAACTTTGGATAGAGCACTTGCAAGAAGAGAAAGACTTGATGATCCTCTTCAAAATGATACATGGGCTTATGGTGGGAGACTTTCACGTTGTGATAAGAAGCTTACCGATGCTATGAAGGATCAAATTCAACTATTTTGGTAATCTAACTCAAGAGTGTCACCAAATGTGAAGGATGTCTTGAAGTTGAGAATTGGCATTTGAGACCACACCCCGCATCCCAAACATTATTTGGAGGTGAGTCAAACAATGTTGTTCAAAAAAATTTGTGAGACACATCCAACATTGCAAATATCACAAAGAGCTTTTGAAGCCCTAAAGCCTTTTTTTTGTGTGCCTCTTAAGAGTTGAAATAATTGTTGTTGCAAATATCATGTGGAGTTTTCAATGCACTGTGAATTGTTATGATCCATTCATTCTACTTTGCATAGTAGTGAAATGTTGGATGAGTGTGGTGCAAGTGATCTTCCAAAATCATCAAGAGACTTCCTAGATCATTTTTTATGTCCTAGATATGATGGATGTTTCTTTTATAGAAAAGATTTCTTAAATGACAAGTGCTTAGTGTGTGGTGGGCTAGTGAAGTTTCTTTAATGTGTTCATGAGGGCTGCAAACACAATTTTGGAAAGACAATTATCCACAAAATGGTATATGAAAGCGTTAAATATACATTAAAAATTGGAGGTGAAGGCTCTAGATGCGAGTTGGTTACTAAAGAATGCAATGTAGCTAATTTTATTTTAGATTTCAAGAAGAACATTTTTTACAAGTATGCAAGGCATAGTCATAGGTCTCAGTGGTTGGATCAACAATTCAGGATGTGTAAGGAAACTTTCCTGATTGGCACTATTATATCAATTTTTGACTTTGAAGAATACTATACATTGCAGCCCCAAAATGAGTTGCAAGCTGAATATTACAATTCTATTTAGGTTTCTATTTTTGTACACATAACATATAGACTGGTGTAGGAGCACCCAAGCACGAGCACACAAGGAACACTCCCCACTTTTCACAATTTTTAGATTGATAGGTTAAGTTTTAATAAGCCAAATTGTAAGATCTAGTCACCCTCAGTGTGGTTATAAACCATGGGTTTTTTTCTATGGTCCTAAGGCACATTTAGGATGTTAGATTTCCTAGGTGTCTTTTTAAGTTGTTTAATAGTAAGCCTTAGGCCTATAGACTCATTAAGAGCAACATTGCAACATTTTGTAAAAGTTGCAATAATGTAAGAAATGATGTCGGCAACTTCTTTGGAAAGTTTCTACCGACTTGTGAAACAACCACCCAATGGTCACAACCATTTGAAAAATAGTTGGATCCATTGAGGAAAATCTTTGTATAGCCCTTTCAGGTAGGTGGAAGATGGTGGATGTTGAATAGTAAGGAAACTCTATGTAAACTTTTCTTTCAATCAATAAAAGAACCCTATTTTTCCCTAAATCTGGATTGAAACATTGCGTGTATGGATTTGTACGAAAGCGCAAGGAAGAACATTGATTGATCTAATACATAGCATGAAGTAGGATTTTTTAGCTCTTATTCTTGAGTCAGTTTGAAGATCAGACTTGAGAAATAGGAGGAATAAGTTCCAGACTCTTAGGAAACCCTCCTGGACTAGGGTTTTGGTCGAAAATGCCCTAACTTGCGTTTCCTTTGTGGGATTCCCATGCAAAGTTGGGAATGCAAGTAGGAGTGATGTATCTTAGTTCCTCTAGAGTGTTGGAGAAAAGGGATAGTTTGGAGAAGTTTGTTTGCAGACTCTAGACTAAGCATCTCTATGTGCTTGGTTTAGGAAATGAAGAACTGAAGTGACAGAGGCACTTCGGGGGTGGATAAAAGAAATATGAAGGTAGATTGTTATCTCTTTGGGAGTTCCAACACCATTGCATTTGGTAGTCAACCTTGAATAACCAACTGGTGAAGTTCTCTTTCATCAACTGAGTCGATTAGCCCTACCGGTACTAGTAGGCCAGGAGTCATTAAGTGTTGATCTATGTTTAGGATCTTAGGATCTTGAGGATTGTTACAAGTCTTTAAAGGGTATCTAAAAAATAATTTGTTTCCATAGATTTTCTTGAAAGAAACTGGAACTGGAACCCTTGAATCATGTTGGAAGGCTACAAGCCAGACAAGGTCTAAACTCTTTAACTTTTTATTTAAATCCTATTGTGTTTGTGGAAATCACTCCCATAGAAGTCATTTTGTTTGTGTATGGAACCTTTCCATCCCCTTACCAAATCTGTAGGTTCCCATCTGAAAGATAAGAGAGTAAGGCATCCTATGGTAAGCATTACTAAGCATTAGTAAACTACTTAGTAAAGCTACTGAGCCCACTCAATTAACATAGACACTGAGCATCAATCAAGCATCAACCAAGCACTAGAGGAGCCTGAGGGAGTTCAAGTTGGTTAAAGACATTGAATCCTCCAGTGAGGATAGTGTAGTTGTGTTTGTTTTAAGATCTTCTAAAGGTGTAGAGCACTCTCCTAAGCCCACTCTGGGTTTAGAGTAACACCAAAGGTCTCACCATTTACTAAGCTTCCTAGATAGGGAGAGCTCTGCGTCAAGTGGTATTAGAGCACCTAAGATCCTTAGGGTAAAGATATACCAGCACCATGGAAGGAGAAGATGATGGAGGATTGTCATCAAGGATGACCAATGCAAAGATAGTAAGATACCTGAAAGAGAAAAGGACACATCATGATGATTGAAGAGACACCAAGATGCAGTAGATGAGGCAAGAGATGGATAGGCTGAGGGAAGAGCTCCATAAGAGAAGTAGTGGAAACTCTGAGAATGTCGAAGTAAGGAGTGATGAAGAACCCCTTGAGCAGGAAGAAGAAGAATGTCCTGCAGACCAAAGGCTACTTATGAAGACTCTAAAATCTATGGAGAGGAGAACCATGGATGCCAAGCTTGAGTTGCCTACATATAATGGGAAGATGGACCCAGATGCTACAATGGATTGGGTGGATGCCCTAAATAGTTTCTTTGATTGTGAAGACATCCCTGAGAATTAGAGGGTGAATATTTCTAATTCAAAGATCAAAGGATATGCACTCACATGGTAACTTCACTCAAGATGATAGGGTGAAGAATGGAAAGAATCCAGTCACCACTTGGAAGAAGATGGCGACCCTTAGGGAAACTTATGTCCCTAAAGATTATGAAGTCCAACTTCATAAAAGAAGAGATGGACATCTCTAGCTATACTGAAGAATTTTAGAGATTGGTAATGAAATCCAAGCTTGCTAAACCAAAATGTGTAAAGCTTGCCTGATATATGCAAGGCCTAAGGGTCTCAGTTCAGGATGAACTTGATGAACTACAACTGATTTGGAATCTAATTGAGGAATCTGTGATTAAAGATCACTAAGGAGTTGCTAATTAGATATGTAATATGATTAAATCAGTATTATGTTGTCATTGATGTCAACTATTTTGACAACACTTATCTTGTAAGTTACTATACCGATACATCTGAAGAAAGGTGGAAGAGATGAAGAACAGAGAAATCTACATGAGGAAGATGTATATGTCAGATGAGGATAAGGAATACACTAAGTAACTTATGCATAAGGTCATTAACATTTGATATTAACTTTATTATGTTGCATTCATCTATGATGGAGAATAGAGCTTAAAGACACAAAGCAATGTTGTCAGTAAATGAAGCATTTTCAATATACATCGATGGAGTGTAGTGTATACCAAGCACAGTGTTAACTGAGCTTGTGTTCATCGATGCATTTCTTTGTTAACTGAGTAGAACAGAATGAATTAAATGATCAGTTTAGGTGATAAGATTGATGAGCTATAAAGTACCTCGATTTCAATGGTAACAGATAATGTTTTTTATGAAGATCGACGACTAACATAATTAAAGGAAGATCTAATGGAGTAGATTGAAATGTGTTATTGACACATCAGCCAAGGAAGCTTAAAGCAGAAAAATCAATGCATATGATTAAGCGGCAAAATCTGATGGAAAAAAGGAAAATGGTTTACTCATCTATATAAGAGACTAGGGTTTCATTATGAAACGAATGCTAGAAGAAGAATATACTGCAATATTATCATGTGAACAAGTTTTCATGCATTCTGATCATATTGGTTAGTAAGAATCAAGCTGTAGAACAAATACTGAGCTATAGAGAGTAATTACCGACGAACAGTAAGTTGACACATTGTTGAATCTAAAGTGTAATGTTGATCAGAAAGATTTGTATGAGCTAAATATTGATCTGTAATCTACAATTGAAGTTGTATTAGGGTAGATCATCTACTGTTATATATTTAACCATTGTACATAGTCAAAATCTCTTAACTGAGTGGACTATGAAAATCTTATGATGTATCATTCATAGAATGAACATTGTTATCCTCTCAACCCCATAGTGAATGCTGGTTGGACGATAACTTCTAGTCTAAAACCCTCTAACAAGGTCACACCTAACAATGTGTTTGTAAATGTTTAACAGGGTTGGGTCTTTACTTACCTCACTTAAAAAGAGTGAATATTTTGGGTTGCCGGTCCCAAGTGGTTTTTCCCTTTATAGGGTTTCCACATTAAATCTTGTGTTAGGTGTTGATTGTTTTTTTTTTTTTTCTATCATACTTTGCATGTTACATGTTAGATTTGATCGGTAATTGTTATAAGTTTTAAACTAATACTCAATAAAAGCACAGACAGTGAAAGTATTTTATGTTTACCGAGTAGCAGAAATTGAAGAATTTGTTCTGAATTATACATTTTGATTAGGGACACTGGATAACTGATTCACCCCCCCTCTTAGTTATTCTAACAGAACTCAGTTTGACAAGTCCTATCACAGTGAACGAATGCTATCAATTGGCATTAAAATTTGAAGGAAAGTTCAAGAGGAGGAATGAACAGAGTGGTAGAGGAAAAGCTAAGAATGAAAGAGGTAGAGGAAACTTTGGAGGAAGAGGATAGAATAATAGACCACAAGGAGAATCTAATAAGGAGAACACCCAAGGAGAAAGAAGTTCAAGAGGTGGATACCGAGGTAGAAGAGGAAACAACAGGGGTAGGAATGGAGGAAGAAACAATGGAAAAATTAGATGTTATAACTACAATCAGATAGGGCACTATACCGATAGATGTCTGGATAGAGACAAGTAGAATAACCAAGGTGAAAGAAGAGGCAAACTAGTACAAGAAGATGATGTTAACAGTGTGAGAGACTATATGGGAGAAGATAGAGTAAGCCTCATGATGAAGAGGACTTTGATCCAAGCACCAGTACCAGTGGAACCTCCCCAAAGGAAAAGTCTTTTCAGAACCAACTCCAAGAGCCATGGAAAGGTATGCAAGTTAGTAATTGATTTTGGTTCTACTAAAAATCTTGTATCTAGAGAAATGGTAGATAAATTAAAATTGGAAAAGATACCCTACCCAAACCCATCCCATGTATCTTGGTTGACAAAAGGGCAGCAAACCCTCATAAATGAACAAGCATGGGTAGATTTATCTATAAAAGATTATAAAGATAGATTCCTTTGTGATGTTGTAGATATGGATGTATGTCACCTTTTGTTAGGACGTCCATGGCAGTATGATCTACAGGCTAAACATGATGGAGTCACACACAAATACCAAATTGTTCAAAATGGTCACAAATACAATATGCTCCCTCTCCCTGATCCTCCACAAGAAAAACCAAAAGAACAGTTAGTCATTCTTGTAGGAGAACAAGAAATGATAAGTACTATTCAAGATTCTAAGGTAGGATATGCCCTAGTCCTTAAGCCAAAGGAGAAAATAGTGCATAATTAAGTACTGAAGGAAGTAGATAATCTACTGCAGAAACACAAAGGCATAGTTGCAGGAGACACACCAGATGAACTCCCACCATTGAGGGATATCTATCACCAAATAGATTTTATCCCAGGTGCTTCCCTACCCAACAAAGCTGCTTATAAGCTCACTCCTGATCAGAATGCTAAAGTCACCAGACAAGTCAGTGAATTGTTGACTAAAGGACTCATACAAAAGAGTCTTAGCCCTTGTGTAGTCTCAAGTGTTTTGGCCCCTAAAAAGGATGCAAAATGGTGACTATGCACCGACTCCAAGGCAATAAACAAAATTACAATCAGATATAGATTCCCTATACCCAGGATTGAAGATCTTCTAGACCAACTTGGAGGAGCATGTTACTTCTCAAAAATTGACCTTAAATCTAGTTACCATCAGATAAGGATAAGGCCCACCGATGAGTGGAAAATCACATTTAGAGCCATTGAAGGATTGTATGAATGGCTTGTGATGCCATTTGGCCTTAGCAATTCTCCTAGCACCTTCATGAGATTAATGAATGAAGTGCTTCAAGATTTCATTGGAAAGTTTGTGGTGGTATATTTAGATGACATCTTAATCTTTAGTGGGACTCTAAAGGAACACATGAGATATTTGGAGCAAGTTCTCGAAAAACTAGATGAGAAGAAACTGTCTATCAACTTAGAAAAATGTACATTCATGCAACAAGAGTTGATATTTTTGGGTTTTGTTATCTCAAAGGGCACATTGAAAATGGATCCTAAAAAGGTAGAGGCTATCATTAATTGGCCCATACCAAAGACTCTAGGAGAAGTCAGGAGCTTTCATGGACTAGCTACCTTTTATAGGAAATTTATCAAAAATTTCAGTCACATTTGTGCAGCTCTACTTGATACCATCAAGGGTGGTAGAAAAATAAAGTTCAAGTGGATAGCACAAGAAGATGGAGCTTTTAAATACTTGAAGGAAAGAGTAGAACAATATCCCATTTTGGCACTACTGACCTTCGACAAACTGTTCATAGTGGAAATTGATGCTAGCAATCTAGCCATAGGCACAGTCCTCAGTTAGGATGGAAGACCAATGACTTTTTTCTCTAAAAAACTAAATGAAGCAAAGAAGAAATACAACACATATGACTTGGAATTGTATGCAATGGTTCAAGCCCTCAAGAAATGGAGGCACTACTTACTTCCTAAATAATTTATTGTCTTTACAGATAATCATGCCTTGAGTTTTCTAAATAGTCAGGATAAGCTAAGTTGCAAGCACATGAAATGGGTTGAACAACTCCAAGAATTCACATTTTCCATAAAGCATAAGAAAGGAACCTCAAATAAAGTTGTAGGTGATCTCAGTAGAAGAGTAATTTTGATTGAAGAAGTGTAGGTACAAAGCATAAGAATTGATGCCCTCAAACACCTATACAAGGATGATTTAGATTTTGGTGATTTCTATCAGGTTTTCTCTACTCTATCAGATGCATATAATACTACTTATTTTGAATACTTATTGGAGAATGACCTTTTGTTCAAAGGAGGTCAACTTTGTACTCCTAAATTCTCCATGAGAGAGAATCTGATTAGGGAGAAACATTGTGGTACACTAGGAGGTCACTTTGACATAGATAAGACACTTGAACTTGTAAAGAGAAACTATCATTGGCCCTAGTTACTGACTGATGTCAGAAAATTTGTTGAATCATGCACTATTTACCAAAGGGCTAAAGGAGTTAGGACTAATCAAGGTCTCTATCAACCACTACCGATCCCAAAAAAGCCATGGGATAGTGTGAGCATGGATTTTTTCTTAGGACTATCGAGAACCAAGAAAGGATTTGATAGTATCTTTGTCATAGTCGAAAGATTTAGTAAAAAGGCACATTTTGTTCCTTGTAAAGTCTCTAATGATGCTTCACATATTGCTAACTTATTTTTAAAGAAGTGGTCAAAATTCATGGATTACCAACATCCATTATCTTTGACAGAGATGTGAAATTCCAAGGACACTTTTGGAGAACCCTTTGGAAAATGTTGGGGACAAATCTATCATTTAGTTTTGCATACCATCCACAAACTGATGGGTAGACTGAAGTGGTAAATAGATCATTAGGAAACCTTTTAAGGTATCTAACAAAACAATATGGAAAAACTTGGGATGCTATCCTTCCTCAAGCAGAATTTTCTTTCAATGATCCAGTAAACCGGTCAACAGGGAAGAAACCATTCCAAGTGAATTATGGACTCCATCCAAGAGGAGTTATGGAACTAAGAGAGTTACCGACTAACTTTAAAGTTAGTGCACAGGGAGAAGAACTATTAGCATGGATCAAATAGATTCATGATCAAGTTCGAGATACATTGATACAGAATACTACAAAGTACAAAGAACAAGCAGATAAGAAGAAGAGACATGTTACTTTCAAAGTAGGAGATCAAGTATGGGCATACTTGAATAAGGCACGAATACCTAGGGGACATACCAAATTGCAGATGAGAAAGATTAGTCCCTGTCAAATACTTCATAAATTTGGGGATAATGCTTATGAAATTTCTTTACCCCCTACTATTTCTATTTCTCCTATCTTTAATATTTGCGATCTCACTCCTTTTAAGGGTGATGCAAGATCTAATAACACTTTGTAAGATACTGAAGAGACATAGGTGGAATGGATAAAGGACTTGCCACCAAGCTAACCTTTATAGCTTGAAAAGATTCTGGACTCTAAAATCATCAAATAAACCAAGAAGAAGACCTACAAAGATTACTTGGTCAAATGGAAGGGGTTACCAGACATTGATGCTGCATGGATGAGTGAAGAGTGTATCAACAAACATGGAACTTTAGTTCAGAAACTACTCTCAAGTGGGACTTGATTTTTTAAACATGGGAGTATGGTGCAGGAGCACCCAAGCAAGAGCACACAAGGAATACTCCCCACTTTTCACAATTTTTAGATTGATAGGTTAAGTTTTAATAAGCCAAATTGTAAGACCTAGTCACCCTCGGTGTGGTTATAAACCATGGGTTTTTTACTATGGTCCTAAGGCACATTTAAGATGTTAGGTTTCCTAGGTATCTTTTTAATTTATTTAATAGTAAGGCTTAGGCCTATAGACTCATTAAGAGAAACAATGCAACATTTTGTAAAAGTTGCAATAATGTAAGAAATGTTGTTGGCAACTTCTTTGGAAAGTTGCTACCGACCTGTGAATCAACCGCCCAATAGTCACAACCATTTGAAAAATGGTTGGATCCATTTAGGAAAATCTTCATATAGCCCTTTCAAGTAGGTGGAAGATGGTAGATGTTCAACAGTAAGGAAACTCTATGTAAACTTTTCTTTCAATCAATAAAAGAACCCTATTTTTCCCTAATTTTGGATTGAAACATTGCGTGTATGGATTCATATAGAAGCACGAGGAAGAACATTGATCAATCTAACACATAGCATGAAGTAGGATTCCATTACTCTTAGTCTTGAGTTAGTTTGAAGATTAGAGTCAAGAAGTAGGAGGAATAAGTTCTAGACTCTTAGGAAACCCTCCTGGACCAAGGTTTTGGTCAAAAATTCCCTAACTTGTGTTTCCTTTGCGGGATTCCCATGCAAAGTTGGGAAATGCAACTAGGGGCAATTTATTTTAGTTCCTCTAGAGCACAGGAGAAAGGGGATAGTTTGGAGAAGTTTGTTTGCAGACTCTAGACCAAGCATCTCTATGTGCTTGGTTTAGGAAATGAAGAACTAAAGTGATAGAGGCACTTCGGGGGTGGATAGAAGCAATCTGAAGGTAGATTGTTATCTCTTTGGGAGTTCCAACACTATTTCATTTGGAAATAAACCTTGAATAACCAACTAGTGAAGTTCTCTCTCATCAACCAAGTCAATTAGCCCTACCGGGACTAGTAGGCTAGGAGTCATTAAGTGTTGATCTATGTTTAGGATTCTAGGATCTTGAGGATTGTTACAAGTCTTTAAAGAGTATCTAAAAAATAATTTGTTTCCATATATTTTCTTGAAATAAATTAGAATTGGAACCCTTGAACCACATCAAAAGGCTACAAGCCCAACAAGGTCTAAACACTTGAACTTGTTATTTAAATCCTATTGTGTTTGTGGAAATCACTCCCATAGAAGTCATTTTTTTTTGTGTATGGAACCTTTCCATCCCCTTACCAAATTTGTAGGTTCCCATCTGAAAGATAAGATAGTAAGGCATCCTACGGTAAGCATTACT
Organism: Chamaecyparis obtusa; assembly: GCA_027943335.1. Lineage (NCBI taxonomy): Eukaryota > Viridiplantae > Streptophyta > Pinopsida > Cupressales > Cupressaceae > Chamaecyparis > Chamaecyparis obtusa. The sequence goes on along the minus strand of BSBK01003933.1, from coordinate 192,166 downwards.
GAGCGTCAGTAAACTACTCGGTAAAGCTATCAAGCCCACTCGGTTAACATAGACACTGAGCATCGACCGAGTATCAACCGAGCACCAGAATAGCCTGAGGGAGTTCAAGCTAGTTAAAGACATTGAATCCTCTAGTGAGGATAGTGTAGTTGTGTTTGTTTTAGGATCTTCTAAAGGTGTAGAGACTCTCTGAAGCCCACTTTGGGTTCAGAGGAACACCGAAGGTCTCACCATTTACCGAGCTGCCTAGACAAGGGAGAGCTCTGCATCATAGGCATTCCCTTGATAGTACAGAAGATGACCAGAAGATAATCAGAGAGTACCATTTTTATATGAGCGATGATAGTGTACACTAAGGAACGTGCCTTCATGAGATTGGGGTTAATCAATATACGCAAATAGAAACTAAAATACAACCACAAAGCATAATAGAGAAACTATTTAGCAAAATAAAGACTAATTTGGGCATCCCATGGCTCTCTAACTAGAAGTGTTAATGGATTTCTCTCATCAAGCCTCCATTAATGATAGTTCTAATATGAGAATGATAGATAAACAAATGCTATTGCTAACAAATATCAAAGTAAAATGCTAAAAGTTCTCAAAATGCCTTCCTAAGCTCAAATTGCAATAGTTTCAATGCAATTCTCAGATATGTGGATCCTTTTTATGAAGGAATGGGCCTTCCTTTTATAGATTTTCCAAGGTGAGGGGGTGTGGTTATGTTTGATCACAATTAGGCCTTGGGTTGGGGTTTGGGTTCCACCTTTTGGGGGTTGTGTCCCCACAACTTGGGACAAGTAGGCAAGGTGGATGGTTCAGATTCTTTTCCATTTTGAGTGAATGAGATTCACTTTGGCTCCATCCATGTGAGTGCCTTTCCTCCCATTCCATTGGTTGATTTGATTTCCTCTCCTCTTGGGTTGTTGAGGGTAAATAGGATTTATTAATTGATTAAAATGATTTTGTTTAGCCATGTACCCCTTGAATGGGTTGTATTTAATTAAATCCAAGACTATACAATTAATTGAAGTAATTGTATTTTAATTTGATTGCACTTGATTAAAGTGCTCTCAATTTTGATTGATATTACATTAGGATTTGATTTTTGTTTTGATTAACTAATTATGCATTGTGATTCATTTACTTCACTTATTGTCCTTGATTTTCCCGATTTGTTTTGAATTAATCCTTGTCCATTTTTAGGTGCTTACAAATGCCCCTCTTTGAGTCAACGTGCAAAGCATGTTGATTCAAAGATTACTCTGATGTTGCTCAATGATAGGTCCTGATTCAATGATGACCAGTCTTTTGATGGTCGGTCTTGATTTAATGATGGTCGTTCTCTGATGTTTGTTTGATGGTCAGTCTTGATTTTGATATGAGGTCTTTCGATGGTCGATCTTGATTTCTGATATGAGGTTGATGTGGATATGGTTGATATGAAACTCTCTCGATATGATGGTCGTTCTTGATAATCATTCTGATATGATGGCCATTCTGATATGATGGTTCTTGATGTGATGCCCCATTTGATTGATTAATGAAACTTTTTTGGATGAAAGCTTTCACTTTGATTTGATGGTCGATCCCTTGATTTTATGATAATGTTGCTACTGATGGTTCTTATTTTCTTGATGGTATACCCCCTCAGAAATGAAATAAAATTCATACTTTATTCGGTCGATGATTGATTCAGGTTTGGATGTTGTTATGAAATTTGAGGTATTTGATGAATTTAATTTGATTTCTGATATCAAAGTTGAATTCGCTGATTTTCAAATGATCCAATGATAATTTTGAGAATGATTACATCATCGTCTGAAGGAAAATGGGATAAAAATGAACTTTCATAAGTGCACTATACCACTTTTTAGGTTAAAAACCTATATAAAGGGGTCCACATCCCTTTTACTATTCATTTACTATTCACCTTTTAACTTTTGCGCTTAGTTGTCCTTTTCACTTGCCATGATGTCTATCCCTATTCACGAGCACCGGTTCAAGAAATGACGTCGATATCGGCATCTGCCAGGATTAGGACCTCCAGTGAGTACTCGTACCTTTCCATTTGTGTCATTTATGCATGTGTTTTAATTTTTTCAAATTTTCGCTGGTAGAAAACCCTTTTTTTACTCTATTTTTTACAAATGGGCGCTTTTTCCATTTTGAAGGGCGCTTTTGCCCCTGAATGTGCACTTCCGTGCTTTTAAGGAGCACTTCTGCATTCTAAATGGGCACTTTCACATGCTTAATTTAGGCCCTTTTATGCTTTAGTAGTCTGTTTGTGTGCTTTTACATAGTTCTAGCGCTTTCGTAATTTTAAACGGCGCTTTTAATGATTTTGTACGCTTTTACATTGTTAAACAACGCTTTCAAGATGCCTTTGAGTGCTTTTGATATTTTCACTACTTTTGCAACATATGTGTGTGCTTTTACCTCATGAAGAAGTTCTTTTACGGTTTTTCGCTTTTGCTTCCTGAAACAATGCTTTTACTCTGCAAATTTTGAATTTTTAGATTTTTGACCAAGTTTGAATTTTGTAGATGTCGTCAATTGATTGTTAGGCTGTCATTCCCAATATTTGTTTGTGCAAGATTATGTAAAAAGTTGTAAGATGTCAGTTAGGATTCAGTTATAGTTAAGATAACCATCATCAATCTAAATTCAGATGATGGGTGAGGATAAAATTTCTGTTCTAACTGTGTAGAGACACGAAATCTGATTGTGGGTTTGATATGTGTTGATGAATTTTTGATTGACTTAGAATAATCTTGATAATTTTTTATTTCCTTTTTGATGTGTTTTGAACTTGCTTGTTGGTAGGTGGATCTTGATTCCTTACGTATTCGGGGTTCTTACCTATTATGTTGGGACATGATTGAGTCACTGAGTGCTGTCGACCGTCGACATATTGCGTGGTGTGGTTTGTCATTCTTGTTGTATCTTCCCTGATTCCATGTGAATCGAGGCCTTGTTACTGCTATGGTTGAGCATTGGCACTCAGACCATAACACTTTCCATCTTCCTATGGGTGAGATGACCATCACCCCTGAGGATGTGTATCACCTCCTTTGATTGCCTACACGGGGAGAGCTTATTTACTACGACACGATGTACGATGGTTCAGCTTGTCACCGAGTATTTGGTGACTAGTCTATTGGGGATCAACACATTCGGTGGGTGTAGTTTATGTCATTCCTTGTGCTACCTGCAGTTCTTGGTACATTGATTGGTGGTTTTCTACTTCCAGATTGGTGTGGGCACAGATTTTCTATTGGGTGGGGATCCATTTTAGAGGATTTGATGGTGGATCCTCATCATTGTGATTGGGGGTCATGTTTGCTTGCACAGTTTTATTTTGAGCTGCACATAATTGTGTACAGACGTTCTACCACTCTGACTACTGGAGCCATCCTACTACAACTATGGACTTGGGAGCACCTTCCAGTGTCATGTCCTGTGACTGCTCGAGATCATCCGACTGGTTGGCCGTTTGCATGGATGTACAGTGGTATCATTAGGTAGACCCATATGGGTAAGCTTGATTACTGGTGCCGTTAGATAGATGACATGGACACTATTATTTGGCACCCTTATCTTGGATGTGAGGCTTGGCCTAAGGATGATGGGGAGCTTCCATATATGTTCAGTCCTCATTGGATGATTGGTCGGTCTACTTTTATGATCGAGAGATTCTACTTCCGTCGTGTGTTCTGCCAATATGGTCGCATCTAGGACATGCCTCAGGAAGTAGCGATGTATGCTCGTGTACAGGTCGAGAGACCACTATGGGGCCCTTATGTGGATTATGGTACAACTATTTGAGAGATTCAGGATTTGGGGTATCATTCCTGGAATCCTAGGTCACAGGTTATGGATGTAGGTATTATAGATGAGTATGGTGCTTGGCTACCCAGATATCCTATTCCGAGATTCACTGATCCTGTTGAGAGGATCCCTAGTATTGAGGAGTTATCTGATGGGGATGAAAATGGTGAGGATGATGATGATGATGGAGGTGGAGGTGGAGGTAGGATCAGGGGTCGGCATCGATGACGAGGTCATCACAGAGCTAGAGCAGGTAGAGTATAGATGCCAGTGTTAGCAACTGCTCCTATTCCTAGGGATCAAGGTGGAGGTAGACAAGTTGACAAGTTGCTACATCAGGTGGCTAGGGGTGCTATCTAGAGGCCTCAAGCTAGACCACAGAGAGTGATTGATGTAGAGATTACATAGGTGTTACTTGATCAGGTGCATGGCCCACCTACTGATCCTCCTATTGTTCCTACAGTTGCTCTTATAGTGCAAGCAGATTCTTCTTCTTCGATGCCTTCGACATCATCACAGCCTTCTGCTTCACATTTTGTTCCTATGTCAGGTGATCCATTGGCATCGGCTCCATCCTCTTATACTCCACTGCTACAGACTTCAGCAGCTTATGGGTTCCCACCAGTGTCAGCATCAGATGTTGCTTCTCTTCAGACTCAGATATCTTCCATTTAGTTATAGGTATCACAGATGAGTTCCATGATGCAGTCTTTTATGGCAGCGATGAGTCAGCATGGATTATAGGCTAGTTTGAGCCATCCGCCAGATGGTGCACTTGGTCCTCAGGGTGCAGATGATGATGGTGATTCTCCTATGTGAGTATTTGATATTTGACTGAGCTTTCTGTGCGATTATCGAGACATTGGATATTATGTTGTATCATTTTTGATCGATTGATGTTTATGTTATGTTGATACTCTGATATTCGAGACTCTGAAGTTCTAGATACTTCTTTGCATGATTATGTTATAGACTTTGATTTAATGTTGCAGTGGTGCCATGGACTTTTTCTTTGATTGATTTGATTATATTTGATGTCATCATGTGTTGGAGTTCTTTTTAGATGTTTTATATGATATGCAACTATATGAGTCTATATGATGTGCTTTGTTTTTGTAGAGTATATTTTCCTTATGTATGCATATGTCCTAATGATGGTGAAATGATGTGTCTCAAATATGACATAGAATAGATGAATGCTATGATGTTTACTTTATGTTATTGATGGATAGTAAATGAATAATGAAACTAATTGAATGTGTCTCTTTTGATATGCAAATGTAATGGATCTCATGGATGTTTTCTACTAATGATGTAATGTGATGAATTTTTAATGACTAATGATATATGCAATATGAATGGATGATACTATCTCCTATGATGTGATTTTATTTTCTTAATGATCTTAATGACATGCAATGAGTGATTTCTAATTAATGCCATGCACTTAATCAATGTCTTTGAAGTGAAATGAATGCGACCTAATGAAATTTAAATGGATGAATCCTAATGATAATGCAATTTAATGAAGTGACCGTAAAGATTCAAACGTTGGACACACTCAAATGTATGCAAGGGTGAATGAAAATGACTTAATGCAAATGATCTAATGTAACACACTTTACTAAGAATGATTTAATTAATGCAAAATGACCTAATGCAATGCACATCCAAGATTTAATGAGAATGATTTAATCAATGCACTTTCAAGACTTACTGAATATGATTTAATCAATGCAAATGACCTAATGCAATGCACTTTGTCTTTGATATCCAACACACTCAATCCTATATAATTGATTTTTGATGATCTTTTGATTTGCTTGATTCGTTTCACCCCCATCCTTTGTTTTGTGATTGAAATTCCCCTCTCGCAAATTTGAGCTAAGGAAAGAAAGAAAAACAATATATACAATGCACTTAATCTAAAATGAATGCAGCTAACTATCATTATTCAAAATTTGGAGAACTTAGAATCATCATTGAGCGGTTTGAGAACCCTGTTTAGTACAACCATCACTAGTTGCCTATGATGATATGAATACTTATTCCATTTGCTTCCCCATGGATCTCATTGGTGGGACTATCATTGATTAGAAATCAATCAGCAGAGGGAAAATACCAATTTTGTCGGATTCTATGTTGCAAGTGGATGTTGGTATTATGATATTGAAGATCAAAATAGCCAAGAGATCCTTTTGCGTAAACAAGCAGAAATCACAGCTTTATCCTATATACAAGTCCTCGATGATTCTTTGATGATCACATCTTTAGACAAGTATATGATTTAAAACTTTGATTTTAAGACAGTCATTCAGAAATCAAGAAAATATCCTCCTTTCATCATAGCTAATCTAGTCTAAAACTTTCATCGATTTGCTAGAAAGGAATGATTTCATCAATTAAGTCAACACTTTTAGAAAGATTTTGCAATGTTTTTCAAATCCATAGTGAAAGTGTAGTTCCATCCATTTCATACTTTTAATCCTAATAAAAAGGGTAAAGTCATTTCAGTTCCTAGATCAAATGTTTCATTTTAGGCTCAAATCGGATGAGAGTGTAGATTTGATTAAGTGTTCCTCTCTAAATGTGATGAATTGATTTCTTGATTGAAAAAAGCTTGTTAAAGAATCCTTTCTCCTTTAGAGTAGATTGCCCCCAGTTTGATATTGATTTCGATTATGGGATTTAGGACAATTTTTTGATTAGGTGACCAAAGTCTGAAGGTACTTGCAAATGCAACTGTGGGGTTTTATTATGCAATATATACAAATGCTGGCGAATGCAATATTTACAAGGTGACCTTCTAAGCATGAAACTGACTTGGACTTTTAATGGTGCCTTTTTACCAGATTTTCACTGATTGAATGGATCAAGCTCTTTTTTTCTATTTTTAAAGCTTTTTCAATTTTTTTTCCTACCAAGGCGCCTATTTGCTAGGTTTTCACCAAGGCACTTTTTCTTCTTTTTTTATTTTTTTGTATTTTTCAATTTTCCATTGTTTTTGATCTTTTCTATTTTTCAAATGTTTTTGGTATTTTCAGGATCTCTTTTGAATTTTGTATAAGAAAACATGATGCTCTTCATCTGATACTCTTTATACTCTTTTTCTTTATCAAGTGTAGAACCTCTTTAGATGTATGCTATTGATGGGTTCTTGCAGTTCCTCACCATCACAATCTGATAGCTTGTAGGTGTCGGTCCCAAAATCTACAACAATGAGAAATGGTCCTAACCAGTTTGCTTCCCACTTTCCCTTTTTCTCCCTTTCTGCTTGGTTCTTGGGATTCTCTCGCAACACTAGATCACCTATTTGGAATGTCCTTAGTTTGATGTGTTTATTATAAGATCTTGACATTCTATTTTGGTACACCTTTAGGTGATCAAAGGCTTCTTTCTATTTTTCATCCAAGAGTTCTAGTTCTTGTAGCCTAGCAACTCTATAGTCTTCTTCATCTATCAACCCATCCATGGATATCCTTAAGGATGGAAGTTCTACTTCCAAGGGCAAAATTGCTTCTGTTCCAAAGACTAAGGAGAAGGGTGTAGCCCCTGTTGGTGTCCTTATGCTTGTTCTATAAGCCCACAAGGTTGGGTTGATTTTGATATGCCAGTCCCTACTAGAATTATCCACTGTTCTCTTCAAGATTTTCAAAATGTTTTTGTTTGTTGCTTCGGCTTGTCCATTACCTTGAGGGTAATAGATTGAAGATGAGTGATGGATCATGTGAAATTTGGTACACAATTATTTTATGTCTTTGTTCTTGAAATGTCTGGCATTATCCATGATGATGGCATGAGGTATGCCATATCTACAAATTATATGATTTAGGATAAACAAGGAAATCTATTTGCCTGTTGAACTTGATAAGGGTACAACTTCTACCCATTTAGTAAAGTATTCCATGGCTGTTATAATGAATTTATGCCCACTTGAAGATGGTGGATAATCATCCCTATTAGGTCTAGACCCCACTGATAGAATGGCCAAGGTGTAGTTATTGGATGAAGTTCTTGTGCCAGCACATGTATCAAATCTCTTTGAAATTGACACTTTTTACAAACTTTTACAAAGTTACAGGAATCCTTTTCCATGGTGGGCCAAAAATATCCTATCCTTAAAAGTTTCTTAGCTAAAGATAACCCGTTTGAGTGTGATCCACAAATTCCTTCGTGAATTTCTCATAAGGTGAATTTTGATTCTTCCTCTTCTAAACACCTAAGAAGCATTCTGTCAAGACTTTTCTGATACAATGTTCTAGAAATTATAGTATATTTGGTAGCCTGTCTAATGAAGCTCTTCTTTTGGTTTCTGGTTTGGTTGATAGGAAGGGTTTGGTCTTTCAAATAAGTAAAAATTGGTCCATACCAAGGTGATTTAGTTGTAGTAAGTAGGTAGATGGTATAAGGATGGGTTGGGTCATATGCAGGTTGAATCACTTCTTCTACCAAGAACTTGTATCTAGCACGTTGATCAGGCATCTGCAAAAGTGAAGCTAAAGTCACCATAGCATCTGCTGCCCTGTTCTTCTCCCCTGGTACTTGCCCAAATGTGATAATTGTGAAATACTTCTTTAGATTATCCACCATGGTTTTGTAAGGTATCAATTTGTCATCCTTTGTCTGATATTCATTATTGACTTGATATGACTAATTGTGAGTCCCCATATACTTTTAATTCTTTTACTTTCCATTCTAAGGCCAACTTGATTCCAATAATCAAAGCTTCATATTCTACTATATTGTTTGTGCATGGAAAGAGCAATTTGTAAGTGTAGACACCTAAAAATCCTTTAGGAAATAAATTATTTTTATTTTCGGAAAATCCCCGATGACATCATCATTTATTAATTAATTAATTATTTAATTAATTAATTTATTTTTATGTCATTAAATCCCTTTATCTTAATTAAAAACATTTAATTAAGAAATACCTTCCAAAAATGTTTAAATCTCATTTAAACATTATTTCCTTATTTATTAATTATTTAATTAATAAATTGGCCAAAAATCATTAAAATAAATAAAATATTTATTTTAATCCAAAAACCTTAGGAATATCCTAAGGATCCCTAACCTCTTCTAGTTTTTCCTAATCTCACTTTAATATTAATTAAAGGTGATTCCTAGCTAATCCAAGTCTTCTTTGACTTTTAGTCAAACCTTCCCCTAATGAGCCTAAAAACTCATTTACCCCTTTTGAGAGAAATAAATATTAATTTATTTCCTAAATCCATAGAATCCTAGAAAGTTCTAGACTTCTCTAGAATCTTTCTATCCTTATCCAAAAGCCTAGAGACTTCTAGAAGCCTCTATCCTAATCCTAATCCCCTTCCTAATCTAATCCTAATCCTACCCTTAAACCTTTGCACAATCCTAACCAAGCTTAAGACTTTCCTAAACCAAGGCAAAGTCTCCCCTTCCAAATATCTCAACCACAAAGCATTTATTGCTTCCCCAAAGTCTTCAAAACCTCTTAAAGCTCATTCATTGCTCTTACAAGCATTTATATGGAGAGTTATGAGCTTTGAGCCCCCTTTGTTGACTCCTCTTTGCCCTTCCCTTCAGCCACTCACCTTGTGACATGTGTCACCTCCTGATTGGCTGTAAACTAGCATAATCCATGTGCTCCCCTTTGAATGAATCTTGGCCTCTCTTAAGGATTTCAATCTTGGCCATTCATTCTCCCTACCCCAAGCCCTTAGAATCCTATAAATACCCCTCCTTTCAAGAGAAAAATAACAAGCTTAACTTTCATTCTCATAGCAAACTTATAATGCCATTTTCAGTCTAGATCTTAGCAAATCATTCTAAATTAGTTTACTTTCAAGCATTTTTAGCTCATCATAGCTTAGTAATAAGGGATTAACATAGTTTTTCTTATTGTTTTGCATAGCATAGCATCATATCACATCTAATTTGGTCTAAAATCAATCTTAGATTACTCATCATGTAGCTTAAATCTCCTTTGAAGCATTCTTGAGCCTCTTGAAGCCTTAGGGGCAAAATCAGGTGTTCCATACCTATTTTTGTGCCATTTTTGGGGTTTTCATGAGCTGCAAATCATCCTAAATGCATTAGAATATGCTCCAAGTGCTTAGAGAGCACACCCACATCCCTCTAATAAGAGAAAATAAAACAGTGCATGGGTACAAACTGTTTCTAGCTCAATCTGAGGTGGCTTTGCTTAGAGCTCCTTGTTTTTGTTTTGATTGCATTCTAGTTTAAACCCTTAACATTTGAATGATTTAAGCCTTTCAAAATAGGTAACAGGTACCCTCAAAAGCACTTGATCACAGTAAGATTTTGGGATAGTGGAGCCTTGAGGAGTGATTAAAAGTATGCCCGCTCCTAATCCATGGTGAGTATAGGAACCATCAAAGTAAAGTTGCCATGTCTTTGCCTCCACATTCACAATTTCTGAATCTGGGAATTCAACTTGTATAGGAAGATTATCCTGAAGGGGTGCTGCTACTAATTGGTCTGCAAGGACTTGTCCTTTAATTGCTTTTCTGTCAACATACTCTATATCAAATTCACTCAGGATCATCACCCATTTTGCTAATCTTCCATTTAATGCTATTTTGCTTAGCAGATATTTCAAGGGATCTATTTTAGCAATGAGCCTTATCTTGTGGGCTAACATATAATGGCATAATTTTTGGGAAGCAAAAACTACAGCCAAGCATGCCCTTTCCATGAAAGTATAATTCAGCTCATATTTGACTAATGTTCCACTAATGTAGTAGATTGCTTGTTCTTTTCCATTCTCATCCTCTTGTGCTAAGAGTGCCCCCAATGAAATCTCTGTTGTTGAAATGTACAAGATTAAAGGCTTTCCTCTAATCGGTGGCATCAATATTGGTGGATTCATAAGGTATTCTTTTAGTAGATTGAAAGCTTCTTCACATTTTTCATCCCGTTTAAAGATTGTGTCTTTATGTAAGAGTTGGTTGAAATTGTGGCATTTTTCCGCCAATTGAGATATAAATCTCCTGATAGATTGTATCCTTCCTTGTAGGGATCTCATTTGACTAATGGTTTTAGGAGCTTCCATCTCCATTATGGCTTTTACTTTTGCAGGATCAACCTCTATCCCCTTTGCTGACACAATGTAACCTAGAAGTTTTCCAAATTGGACTCCAAAAGCACATTTCTTTGGGTTAAGTCTTACTTTGAATTCCTCTAGTCTTGCAAAGATTCTTGCTAAGATAGGTATGTGCTCTTTCCTTGAATGTGACTTAGCTAGTATATTTTCCACATAATCCTCCATGAATTTATGCATCATATCATGGAATATTGTAGTCATTTCTCTTTGATAGGTTGCTCCAGCGTTTTTCAAGCCAAAAGGCATGACATTCCAACAAAATGTGCCCCAAGCACATGTAAAGGTAGTTTTGTCTTGATCTTCAAGGGCTATCTTGATCTGATTATAGCCACTAAATCGATCCATGAGTGAAAACATGGAGTGTCCCGCTGCTAAGTCTACAATAGCATCAATGCTTGGTAACGAGAAGTTGTCTTTAGGACATGCCAAGTTCAAGTCCCTAAAGTCCATGTAGATTCTAATTGATCTATTTGCAGTTGATACTGGCACTATGTTGGAGATCCATTATGCATAATCAATGGTTCTGATAAACCCCACCTTTAATAGCTTCTCTAACTCTACTTTGACAAGTAAGGCAATGTGAGGGTGCATTTTCCTTAGTTTTTGCTTGACTGGTTTGGCTCCCTCCTTTATATTGAGATGGTGCATTATCAAGTTTGGGTCTAAACCCACAATATCATCATAGGACCATGCAAATTTAACTTGCTTTTCCTTAAAGAATTTAATGAATTTGATTCTTTCTTTGCTTGAGAGGGATGATGCTAAATGGATGATCCTTGGTGCTGTTTCTGATCCAATGTTTATTTTTTCTTTTGGCTCGATCAAAATTGGAGATCTTTCTTCATAATGGTCTGGTAGAGCATCCAAACTCCCTCCCAAAGGTGCCACAGTTGGGTTTTCACCTTTGGAAACATCCTTTATTTCTTTATTTCTTTCTCTTGGATCTAATGTTGCCACAAAGTGGTTTTCAACATTTGATTCTTTTCCTTTTATACTTTTTTAAAAAAAAATTTCTTTTTTCTAGATTAGGAGTTTGGATGCTCCCTTCAAGCATTCCTTCTTGATATTCTTTGGTAGAAGAAGGTTCAACCGCGTTAAGGTATTGGGACAACGTGTTGTCGTTCAAGAAAATTTGCAAGGTATCAGGTTCAATGGCATCCCATTCAATTAGGTCTGGCCGAATGAGAATTAACGGGTCAACACTTGGATTTGTCTCAACGGGGCTTAGAGTTTTTATCTCATTATTGGAAGGTTCATACATTGTATCTTCAAAATCTTAGACATGAATTTCTTCTAGATGTTCTAAACAAGAAGGATCAAAATCCTCCTCACTACACTCCACTATGGTTTCTATGGGATAAAACTCGTGCGGATTAAAAGTAGCATTCAATTCTTCCATAGTAGGTCTCCATGATGGAACATATGGCTCACCTACCCATTGATTTATTTCAATTTCTATGCTTGGCACATCATTTGGAGTTACTTGGCTAGAACTAGATGCTTGAGTTGAAGTGGATTCCACCATTAATCCTTTATTTTTGGTGGAAGTATAAGTATGGATAACATCAATGTCCTTATCATGACATGACTCATCTGATAAAGTATCCCATTCCCATTCATTAGAATCCTCATCACTATGAGATTCCAATTGGAGTATTTGATCATATATTTGGGGATAATGTTTTTGGGTATATCCTTCTTCAAGATATCCTAATCTTGTTTTCTGCTTAGGATCTCGCCATGTGGGTTCTAGGGGTTCAATTAGCCCTTCATTCCTTGCACCCAAAGGTCCTCGACCTTTATAACCCATTTTTTTGCATCATTGCAAACCCTTTCACATATTGATGTGTGGGAATGGTTGGATTTTGAATGTGTTTGACGTGGGCACTTGATTCTTCATCTTTGTATAACCATTTTAGAATTGCATTATCTTCTTCATCCCTGGCGGATGATGTACTTGCCTTGAAAAAGTGTTCATTATATCTATGAGGTAGACTTGGAGGCTTTCCCAAGGACTTTGGTGATAAGGGTAGGTCCATCATTGATAAGGAATACTCACCTACTCCTTGTTGTTTGATTTTGCATTGCTTATCAAAGTTTTTCATCATTTTATCCATCTTTTGATAGTGTGCTTCATTGGTGGACACTTGGACAACATATTTTGATAAGGAATCTTCTTTTTCTCTTTGAAGATATCTTGTGACAGCTTTGGTAGATTCTTCTTTTTCTTCTTCACTAAAAGTGTTATTCCCATTAATCTTCTCCTTTCCCTTAGCCGATGTAGATTTGTTAATGAGTTTTGGGACATTTTCAACAACAATTTCTTCTTCCACCTTTTCTTTTCCTTTCAACTAAGGAATATCTTTGGAACTTTGACCTTGTTCCATTTGGTGGGGTAGGGATCCTTCAGTATTATGTGGAACCAGTGTATCATTGATAGGCTTGACATTATTACAATATTGGAAGGGGTTGAGGTCTCCACTTATCATTATTTCTTGCCCTTGATATGGGAATTTGAGGCATTGATGATATGTTGAAGGAACGGCCTACATTTCATGGATCCATGGCCTTCCTAATAGAATATTGTAAGTTAGTTTTAGGTCCAACACTTGGCATATGGTCTCCTTTTGCATGGGACCAACTCTTATGGGAAAAACTATGACTCCCCTTGATGCTCTTTCTTCATCATCGTAGGCTTTTATGGTTATCTTCTTCTTTGGGTCAATAGCCTCCTTAGAAAATCCTAAGGCTTTTACCAAGCTAAGGGTACAAATATTTAGGGTAGCCCCTCCATCTATAAGGACTCTCTTCACCCTATGTTTGTGGATCAACACTTCTATATGCAAGGGCAAATTTTGAGGATGATTATGAGACATATCATCTTGCTCAGAGAATGATAAACAATGAGGTGCAATTAAGTGTCCCACCATGTTTTGGAGCTTATCTACCTCCAAATTTAGAGGCACATTTGTTTCCAACAAGGCCTTTTCTAAGATGTCCTTATGGATCGGTGATATTTTGAGTAGCTCAAGAATAGATATTTGAGTGGGAGTTCTTTGCAATTGGTCAACCAAGTTGTATTGTTTTGATGATGATGTGGAAGCTTGGTTTGATATCACCACTCTTGGAGCATTATTAGGTATGAAAATTTTGGATGCTTGCCCCCTAGTAACAACATTGGCTGATTCTTCTCTTGACTTTCCTTTTATTATGATAGTATTTACACTTTGATCATCTTCCTTAAGGTATTTATGATGTTATCATATGTGTGGGAAAGGTTTACTTTATCATTACCCTTTTTATGATTTTGATTCGCATTGGATGACTCACCCTTATCATGGTTCAAAAAAGGGTTCTTATAGGCCGTATGATCCTCATTGTTTTGGGATCCTTCAATTTTGATGGTGTGATTATCAATTAGACCTTGCACTAAATGCTTTAATTACATGCACTCATTGGTTGGATGACCTCTTTTCTAATGGTATTCACAATGATGAGATTCATTCCACCAATAGGGCTTGACTTGAGGTTCGTAATTTGAGATCTCAGGTACCGCGATGACTTGACCAGCCAACAAGGTTCATAGCACATTCTCCAAAGCTTCACCCAAATAGGTGAATTTCATTTTATTATAGTTGGAGTTTGATTTTGACTTATCCCAAGTCTTATTGTTGGAAGTGTTGGAATTATTGTTGTTATAATTGTTGGAATTATATGGAGCTTTGCTTGTTTGAAGAATTTGCTCCATAGGGTATAACAAAAGGGGTAGACTTTAAGCTATGTGACTCTACAACCCCATCATTGACAAGGTTTTTATTGTTATTTTTAGTCCAATATTTTGATTTGTCATTATGATTATTGGACCCTTGATTATTGAAATACTTAGGGACATAATTATTGTTATTGTTGTTGTTGTAGTTGTTAGATTTATTGTCTTTGAATAATTTAACCTCACCTCTTTTGACCAAGACATCCTCAATCTTGACTCCATTTTCCATAAGTTTTTCAAATGTGGGAGGACATTGAAGTTGTAATCGATAGTTCATTTCAGTAGTCAAGTTATTAGTGAAGATTTCCATCTTCTCTTTCTTAGGGATAGTGCGTGGATACCTTGTGAAAATGGTCCTCCACCTTTGTAAGAATCCTAAGAAGGACTCTCCCTCTTTTTGCTTGGTATCACATAATTTGAGCATTGCAATCTCATGCTCAATATTGTAAGAGTAATGGGTTACAAACTTTGAAGCCAACTCTTCAAAGGTCTTGATTCCTGGAGGTAGTTTTGAAAACCACTCCATCGCAGGTCCTCCTAAGATCCTAGGAAAGAGTGTCATTAGGTATGTATCGTTATGCATGAACTCTATACTTAGGGTGCAAAATTCTCTTAAGTGATCTTGGGGGTCTGTTTTACCCATGTATTTATTGTATTTAGGAAAAATGGTGTTGAAGGGAAATGACACCATGGCTAGGCTTTTTTAGAATGGAAAAGGACACAAAGCTTCAATTGAGAAGGCTTTAGGTTTAGCCACCTTCTTTAGGGTATCTATTTGCTCTTGAAAAGCCTTGATTTGCTTATTCATGGCGCTCATTGGATCATCTAGCTCCTGGTTTTACTTAAGCTAGTCTATATCAAAGTCATGAGGAAGCTTTACTCCCTTCTATGCTAGGTTTAAGAAAAAGTTCTCCCTATCCCTATCTATTAATTTCTCCATAACCTCTAAGAATTATATGTCTTGGGCAGCCTTGTCAGCTTTCTCTTCAAGCGTATCCATTGGACCTTGGTTGGCATTATTGATATTTTCGTTACTTCCTTGTTGAAAATTATGGGATGTTGAATTCCTATCCAAGTTTTCAAACCTTTGTTCAAATAAGTTTGGGAAAAGGTCCTCTTGGTCATGACCTTGAGACACACTTTGGTACTCAATTTCATGTTCTTTTCTTTCCACAAGAACACTATTGCCTTGTAATGATACTCTATACATTTGAGATTGTGTGGAAACTGACATCCAACAATGGTTTCTTTCTGAATGGTCTTTGATTTTAGGATTGTTGATTGATTAAATGAAGAGATTTAAAAGATAAGATGATTTCAAATGGATATCTCTCACTTGTGTATGTCTTTCAAACACAACAACCACACATTCACTTATCTCTTTTACCCTTTAAACACAAAATGTTTTGATTTGTAGAACGTTATCACAAGTTTTTCACAAGAAAGCACTTCACGCACCTACCTTAGTACAATTTGGTTTGTAAACATGGCTCTACAAGGTGGTCTTTTCTATTTTACCAAGGTTTTAGTATGGATTCTATTCAAATAGATTCTAATCTCTCAATTCCCAATAAAGGGACTTCCCACACGCACCAAAGTATGATTTTACGCAATCTGTGAGGACTACTAGAGGAAGGTTGAAAAATCAAAATCCATTTGTCATGCACCCCATTAAGGATACATGCGTTTTATTTTAGAGTGGGTTGGATTCTCACAGCAATAGCAAGTGTATCCCACTTGAGCTATCCCTCTCATTGGCCTTGTTAAGGCAAACTTGGGAGGCGAGCTCGCTAATTCTCTAGCATATTCATCATGAAAGAAAGAAATGAACTTAGTAGGACAATTTTGGGAGCTTGATTCACTCAAAGAGTGAAGAGCATATCCCTATTGCCTTCCTTTGTTCCACCCAATTCCACACATGCTTGTTCTTTTTCAATCCTTTGACAAGGGGATTCTTATAATTGAAGTGTGAAATTCATTTCCTACTTTATCCCAAGCTTATCTCAAATGAATGTCGCAATTTAAGCAAAATGTGAGCTTGAAGGGATGAATACCTGATTCGTAGCTAGCATAAAGCTAGGGGCATTTTTGAGTGTCTCTCATTGCATTTTACTCACCTTGGCAATAGCTCCTTCCCATGTGTTTATCCTCCAACAAGTTAGTCAGCACAAACACTCAAAGTGAGGGGAAACCAAAATTGAGACGAACAACAAAAAGATTTACGTAATGAACTTGTGCACTAGATTTTGCAAATTTCCAAATAAAACTTTAAAACTAAGGACTGAAAATCCAATTGAGAGAGACATATTTCTATTTATAAGCTTCAGTCACAGCAAGGTATTTTTGATATACCTGATTGTCTTCTTCTTGTGTCATTTCAAGGACCATTTTGATATGCCCTATGTTCTCCTTCTTGATCTTTTTGGTTAAAGCTTTGCCCTCCTAATTGAATCGGGTCTCTGGTTTTTGCACCTTTTTATGCCCTATCATTCTACAAGATAAACATTATATTGCCACAATCAGATTTGAAATATATGCAAAAGCGCACTAAAATTACGTGAAAGCACTATTATATTATGCAAAGGCGCAGTTGATAAATTTAAAGGTGCTATTTAAGTTTGATAGGAAAATGCAGAAGCGCCCAAATAATTCATAGAAGTGCTATTTTAATGTGCAAAGGTGGTAAAATTTATGCAAAAGCACCCACAAAACTAGCAAAAGTGCCTAGTGGTTAGGGGAGAAGCGCTCTTTGAAAACGTAAAAGTGCTGATACCAAAATTGAAACTCAAAATGCGCGGGAGATCTGCACAAAGGCGCCCAACTTTTCCATGGAAGCACCCAAAAAATAAGTGAAAGCGCTCTTTAAAAGTGCTGCATAGAGTCGCAAAGGTGCACAAATTTGCCACAGAAGCACCCAAAAATTGAGCGAAAGTGCTGGAACAGAGTGCGAAAGTGCTATTTCTTCTCGCGGAAGCACCGTTTAATCTATCAGAAGCACCCTTTCCTGAAAAACCTGAGGGTTAATGATACACAAATTTTGAAATAATAAAATATTTCCATACGGTTAGTAAAGTAGAGCATTCTGCCCCATGGTGGGTGCCATTCTGTGCACTAAGGAATGTGCCTTCATGAGATTGGGATTAATCAATATACGCAAATAGAAACTAAAATACAACCACAAAGCATAGTAGAGAAACTATTTAGCAAAATAAAGACTAATTTGGGCATCCCATGACTCTCTAACTAGAAGTGTTAATGGATTGCTCTCAGCAAGCCTCCATTAATGACAGTTCTAATATGAGAATGATAGATAAACAAATGCTATTGCTAACAAATATCAAAGTAAAATGCTAAAAGTTCTCAAAATGCCTTCCTAAGCTCAAATTGCAAGAGTTTCAATGCAATTCTCAAATATGTGGATCCTTTTTATGAAGGAATGGGCCTTCCTTTTATAGATTTTCCAAGGTGAGGGGGTGTGGTTATTGTAATACCCCAAAACGGGCTATAGGTTCATTAACCTCCTATATCGACAAATCAAACGAAATCAACATTGAAGTCCTAACCTAAGGCACATCTAAACATCATCGAATCATAATTAATTATCTTAAAAGTTTGCATCGAGGAATATTCCTAGTAATATTCTTAATTATCTTAATTATCTTTAATTTAATAATTATTTGGCGATAAACCACTTTTATCCTAAGTTTGATTAATTGAATATTTTCATATTTAATTAATTAGATTTAATAATGGCCACTTAATTATTTAATTAAATTTAATTCTATCTATTATTAATTATATTATTTAATTTTGACAATAAATCTAATATCCTATGAATAATTAATTAAATTCTTATTTAATTAATTAAAGCAAGTTGTCATTATTTAATAATATAGTTTTTAATCAAAGTGTGAATAAATAGCTAATTAACCCATAAATTAATTATTTATTTTCAAAAATTAGTTGAGTTGAGGATAAATCATTTTATTTATTTATTTAATTCTTAATTATTATGCACATTCAAAAGAAACAGTTAAACTCCAAATCAGAAAATCAATGCAAGTTATTGACTTTTTGGAACTCAACATCCTTTTGGAGTTCAAAAAGCTGATCTAAACTCTAATTTGAGTTAAAAAGCTATTTTTGCATGATTTTGAGAATTAACTATCTTTCATGATCATATAACTCAAAAATCAACCTGAGTTATTTGAGTGATTTATGGCTTTCTTCCATGCACCTCCAAAGCCCAGGATTTCTATAAATTAAAGCTTCAGCTCTTCACAAATCATCTCATTTTTTTGCACAATCACGCTGTCAAATCGGAGACTGAAGAATCAACTTGCGAATTCAAAGCTTTGTGAGATCAATTTCAATTGCATAGTTTTCATATCATAGCATAGAATTTCATAGCTTTTCATAGTTTTCATATCATTGTTAGAATCTTCATTGTTAGATAGATCAATTCATAGCATATCAATTTCATCTAGCATAGATTTCATATCATTCTTATTGCATAGAAAAATCCAAAAAAATAGATTAATTGCATTCCATTCATATCTAGATTATAGCATTCAAATCCTTCGTTTAGGTGTCGTCTAGGTCATTGATCTTGATTACAATCTGAGAACATCAATCTCGCACCTATTAGAAGGTAGTAAATTGCTTGGTTAGTTTAGCTTTCAATTACTTGCAAGATTTTGATTATAGCTAACCTCTAATGTTTTACTGAAGTGTTGTGTTTACAGATCAGGTACAATTTTCACACACACATTTCTGGCGCCCACCGTGGGGCCCTAAAATGGGTTTCCAATTCAATTCTATCAATTTCTGTCTTTTTCTTCTCGGGATCTGTGCAAAACTGCTATTTTTAATTTTTTGTCCATACAATTATGGTATGAGGTTCTGACAAATGTCGTATGGGAGCATACCCACTGTCGTATGATATTAGACCCACTGTCGTATGACAGTCTATCGAATCGAGAATCGTATCAAACAAAAACCATCTTCATCTGGGACTTTGACTGTCATTTCATTAGACACCCACTATCGTATGAGCTTCTGGACTGTCGTCTGGGAGCATACCCACTGTCGTACGAGTTTTGGTATCAGATTTCAATTGTTGTTTCATTTTTGCAGATAGTTTGTCAGATTTGATTTTTGGATTTTGACTGACAGCTAACCCTAACAATTGAAATATACTATTTATAATTGATTTCTGCTGATTTTGATTGGGAAAAGTGCAAGAATTGCTAAAAATTAGGTAAAATCTACTAAGCACATTGTGAGGATCACCAGGTATTCTCCTTGTTCTGAAAACATTTCAATTTGGACTTAAAATAAATCTCTCATGTGTCAAGCTTGTGTGCATCATTTCATGCTTTTGATCTATTTCTACACACTTGCATAATTGATACTAGGTTGTGATCCCTTAAGGATTCATTAAGTAGTCTTAGAATACTAGTGATTGATCTTGATTGCTATCTTGGGTTATTGGACTTGCTGAATCCGCTGGCCCCTCGTTTCACCCCGTGGTTGCAAGGTCAATACCACATTAAAGGGGAGGGGTCAACAGGAGAGAAGCGTTAAGTGTTCCACTTGGCAACCCTTTTGTGCTTTTAGGAACTCACTTGTTTTCTAAGTTGTGGACTCATTTTCAGCTAGTGTGAGATGTTAAGTGTTCCACCTTGTGGACTCATCTCATATTTTCTTTAAGCGTTAAGTGTTCCTCTTTCTACTTTTTGGATGCTTTTGGTAGATTTGCTTTTGGAACATACATCTGTACTCACATAGTAATTAGGCCTATGAACACTATTTGTGATTCTTGAGAGATTGGATTCATAGCAAAATCCTTCCTTGACAATGGAATCCTTGTAGGTAGGGAGGATACTTAGTGCGTTTCACATTCAACTTGGTTAGTGTGTCTTCTCTTATTGATCGATACATTCTCTCCCCGGAGAGATTGATAGATCATGTGGGGTTGATATCATGAGCTTTGGTGAATCAAAATTGGTTAGTGCATCTTCTCTTAATGATTGATACATTCTCTCCCCGGAGAGTTTGATAGATCACGTGGAGTTGATATCACAGACCTTGGTGAGACAAAACTTTTTCTTAGCGTGTTAGATTCATCTGCTTGCTTTGTTTGGGTTAAAAGTGAAGATGCGTCAAAACCTTGAATCTGGAGCCAAGTCCCCTTGTGGTATAAATCTGTGAGTCACCTTTAGAGAGGGTTAACCATAGTGGACAATCCCTTCATAGGGAAAACTGCATTGACAAAACCTCAAGCGGTCATAGCCATTTCAGACGTGGTAGTGACAGTCGCTATATAAATGTCCTTGTGGAAGAAATCTCCATGGGTATGGTTCATTGTTGGGTTGTCAGATCTCCCTAGTAGCTCTTGAAGATTAAGTTCTCGGACTGTGTCAAAACCCTGGTGTGCCGGGATTGGAGTTCACCCCTTTGAATCATAAAAGTTGTAGAGTCAAACCATTACTAAAAACCCTATAGAGGCCAATTTTTCATTTTCAGATATATGTGTGTTATTGCAAAACTTTTCAAAACATACACAATTAGTACTCTCAGGGGTTAGCACAATTTGGTCACTTGATTGTTGATGCACAAGGTTGCTTTTTCCCTTGTTCATTATTTTCAGATGTGCTTGGAATCATTTGCTTGCTGTTTTGCATGCTTGTTTATCTACTTGGCTATTAAAAATGATCAAATCTGGTATAACCTTCAAATCTAGATAGTACAATTTGCAAACAATCCAAAATTGAAAACCCTAAAATTGCAAAATCTGACGTAAAATCTTTTCTAGAGTCAAAAGTCATTTTAGAAAGTCAAAAGTCATACGAGTTTTGTTAAGTGTCATTTCAGTACTGCCCATCTGTTGTATGATTGAGTACCCAGTGTTGTATGAGTGTTCAGACCAGCAAATTCAAGAAAGTCAAAATCCTGTTAGCAACTGTCGTATGATATTTACAACTATCATTTCATTACTACCCAATTGTCGTACGAGTTTAGCAACTGTCGTTTCATAGACTACCCACTGTCGTATGAGTCTGCAGAGTGTCATTTGTGAAAAATTTGAGAGAGTTGTCAGAAATTGTCATATTGCAAGATATCCAATGTTTCCAGCCTAGTTCCAGAATCTGTCAAAAAGATCATTGTGTTAGGAACAGAGCAGTAGTTATTGAGAATCCTACCATTTTTTGAGATTGATCTTTTGAATCCGATCTAGCCTTCTGTTTGATCAATTTGAGTCTTTTTATCTCATGTCAAAACCTTGTCATAACCTATCAATCTTCAATCAATCTTCAAAAATAGACTAAGTGTTGAAAACTCATGTCTGCTATCTTTTGGGCGATCTATCCCATACATCCAGGGCACAGTATCCTTCACCCATGTCTAATCAGATCTTCAAAACAATCATAATCTTGACAAGGTTGCGTCATCTAATTTTCTTGAATCAAATTGTTCTTCGATTGTCTTCATCCTTTTCTTCTATTTCATTCAAAGTTATTGGTGGAGACTAGAGCTTCTTCACAAAAGAAATTAGAAGAAACATCTCAAAAATTACCTTTGACCAATATCCGGGGTCCAATTCTTGATCAACTCATCAATTCTAGTATCTACGAAGATGACGGTTTCGATAACTTTTGACTGAAAATTGGTTACCTACCTCCTCTATCAACTCATAGAGATAATCAGCAAACTCCTCCCCAATCTATTCCAGAGAGTCAAAAAACTCCTACCATGTCTCAAGTAGGGACAAACCATGGTTCTCTAGGAGGAGGATCCCAAGGACACCATTCTCAACATAATGCCGACCAAGAACCTACCCCCTCTGAAATCCACCGATGTCAGAATGACGATGAATTCAAGAGAATGATGAGGCATTTCTTGAAAGTGGATAGAGAGGCATACTTTTTACAGTTAGCCCAGGAAGGAGCTAAGCTTCCTCCCAACTTTAACATTGATGATATCATCACACATGAGGAAGAAACTCCACTCACAGCTATGACGAAATAGATGCATGCTATACAAGTCAAATTTAACATTCTTAAGAAGGAGAAGGAACCCAAGGAGTTCTCCATGGAGGCCTTATGTCCTTTCCCATTCGAAAAAAACTTGTATATGCCACCATTCCCAAAAAGAGTGGAGATACCAAAGTATGACAAATATGATAGACACTCTGATCCTCAAGATCATGTCAGAGAGTTCTATACGCAATCCATGGAATTCATGCATGAACTGACCTATCTGATGCATCTTTTTCTTAGATCCTTGGGAGGAGCATCCATTCAATGGTTTTCGAGATTGCCTTCTATGATCAAAATGTTTGAGGAATTGATTAAATTGTTTTATCAACAATATTCCTACAACATTCAGCATCCAGTCACCATGATCGATATCTGTAACCTCAAGCAATATCTAGGAGAATCATTCCTAACTTTCCTCAAGAGGTGGTGAAAGAAGTTTTCTCTATATGCTAGACCAATTCCCGAAATGGAGAAACTTGAAATCTTTATCAATAACCTTGTTCCAGAGCTCAACTATCCATTACAAATGCAAGATCATGTATCTTTTAATAAAATGGTGGATAATGCAATCAAGATTGAGAAAGTACTTGTCAAGAAAGGAGAAATCACACTTCAAAAGGACAAGTCTGAATCTGGATCTAGCTCAAAAGATAAAAACAAAAGCTAGAATAGGAACAAAGGCATCATCTCTGATGGCATTGTTGACACTATCCGTGCCCCATCAAAGGCACCAGCCTATAATCTCACCCTTGGCACCAAAGCCATTAAAGCTTCAGAGCAAAAATCTATTGAGCCATCTCCGAAGAAGCCATTCAAACGATGGGATAATAAATGAAAGTTTACTCCTCTTGGAGAATCTTTGGACTCCGCCCTGAGAACCTTGATAGTTGATAACATCATCTCTTTACCACCAATCTGAAACTCTGATCCGGATCCAAAACCATATTGGTGGAAAGATAATGAATTATGTGCTTTCCATCGGACTAAAGGCCACAAAACTAATGGATGCTTCCACTTGAAACATACCATTCAAGACTTGCTAGATCAAGGGGACATCACGATCAATAATCCTACCAGCAATAATGATCACACAGTATTTACAAAACTATTTCCACAACATGGAAAGGGAGTTTCCACTTCTCAGCCTAACATGGGGGCAAAAGTCAACTACGCTTACCTTGGAAACAATGCTGTCATCAATATGGTTGAACCATGTCTCTCTAAGAGCTGCAATGTCATCACGATTGTACAAAGAGACATAAATCATTCCTCAGCTAATGTGGTTACCAAATCACAAGCTCAGGCTCATCTGAAAGGATAAACACCAGAGTCATCTAATGTCCCTAAGATACCTTTCAATCTCACATCTGCTTCTAAACAGAAGGCTGCCTCAAAATCTTCCAATCCAAAGGATACAAGACCTACATCTTACAGCATTGTCCAACAACTCTAGCATACCAATGCCAAAATCTCTATGTTTGAGTTACTTCGAATATCTCCAGCTCATAAAGATGTCCTAGACAAAGATTTGCTCGGCTCTAATGTTCCTGATGACCTAGATCTAGACAGGTTCCAGACTATGGTTGGTCATCTAACGTCTCTGCAATATATCTCCTTTTTAGAGGAAGATGACAACTCTTTGAGTCACCCACATAATCAGCCCTTACACATAGAATTTTAGATCTAGAACCGTCGAGTCAAATGTGTGTTGATAGATGGGGGTGCAGGCCTCAACATTTGTTCTTACAGCTTAATCACATAGTTGGGATTCTCAGAGATGGCTATTGATCATCGAAAGAAGATCACCATAAAAGCCTATGATGAACAAGAAATATCTTCTAAAGGTACCATTGTCTTACCCATTCGAGTGGGTCCGGTCATCAAAGATACCACATGTCAGGTGCTTGATCTGCCATTGGCTTACAATATCCTTCTAGGGAGACCCTGGATACATGAAATGCAAGCTATTCCTTCTACGTACCATCAATGCTTGAAATTTCCCTATGAAGGAGTAGAAGTTACTATCCCAGCAGATCTGAGTACAACTTGCAATACATTCAAGGAAAGTGCCGATAAGCTTGCTCCCAATAACCGAGAATCTTCCATCAAGCAACAAAATGTGGCTTCCACATCCAAGATGGAAGACATTGCTAAAGAGATCAATATCAAAGAAAATGGGATGGGAGAATACACTATAGAGCCAGTCTTGTCTCTGACATCTCTCCCTATCTCACCCAAGTCATATGGACAATCCTTGAAGCAGTCTAAATCAGAACCTAAGGAACCTATGGAAGCATACAAAAGAAATTTTGTGGCAAAGCAAGTATCCAAACAAGAGTTTGAAGAGGATGAAGCTATGCTGGCATGGCTATACAAAGAGGATTCTAACTCTAAAATTGTTCAACTTAGTGAATCTATAGCACCTACAATCCCTTCTAATTCATATGGTCTAGGGAACAAATTGATAGCCAAGATGGGATATTCTGGTCAAGGACCTCTAGGAATCAGAGGAAAGGGTCTTGTGACACCCATTTCACATATTGGTAGAGCAAACAAAGATACTGGTGGCTTAGGCTTTAAGAAGAAACCCTATCATCTCAAAGGTGGTTGTTCTCATGTCATAGAACAAATTGCACCAGGAGAACCTCTCCTTAACAAAGAAGAAATAGAACCCTCAGATGATGATTCAGACAGTTCTGAGCTTGTCCCCTATGAACAATTGCCTGTAGAAATCACAAATCTTCTTGACATGGAAAATGATACAATAAAGAGAATCAATGTGGTAGAAACACAAGAACCTACTATAGAGCCTGAGATGGTTGCACCACAAGAACCAGCTAATCTTGAAGGCAATCAATCTGATCAAGAAGAAGGGGGTAGTTATTTTGACACTGATTCCCATGAATATGAATTCAAGTCAGAGACTAAGGGTAATCCTTCTTGGGGTATTCATCTTGATTTCACGCATTTTCTAAGATTTCCTAGAGATCCTGAATCAGAAGCTAAGTCAAATGACTATGAATGGGGCGCCATTCTAGAAGAAGATGAGCTTATAATAGAGAAATATATTGATGTTATTCACCAGTATGTATCTCAACCCAACGTAGGTCTAGAGTGAAATAATGAGCTTAACATGTCTGATCCACCTATGGCTGAAGATGACTCCCATAATGATGTTGAGCCTGTTCACGAATTGAACATTTTAAGTTGTAATATCACCTTTGAACTTGAGCATCGGGTTAGGACCAATGATGACATATCCACATTAGTGAATACCATATCCCAAGCCTTTCCCGCTTTAACTATCCAATTTCCTGATCTTATCGACCAAACTTCCACGAACCCAAGCCATGATAACTACACCTTTCCAAATGACTATGCCCTTGCTTGCTACCTCAATGTAGTCAAGCCTATGAGGACTTCCATCAGTGAACCAAGCATCAGCATGACCGAGTCAGACATCAAGTATCTTAGTCAAAAGAATAAAAAGAAAAAGAAAAAGAGTTCTGAGGGTGAAAACCACTTTGTGGAAGTCTCAAAACCTACAAAAGTAAAAAGAAAAGACGTATCTGAAGGTGAAAACCTCTCAGAGGCACCTGCGGATGAGATATTTGATGTCCTTCTGAGTCATTTATAGGATAGATCTCTAGTTCTGATTGAGCCCACTCAATCCATCAATTTGGGTACAATAGAGGAACCACAATTGGTACATGTAGCACAATCTTTATTAGAAGAAGAGAAACATAAATTCACTACATTCTTATCAGAAAAAAAGATCAATTTTGCCTAGAAATATTCAGATATGCCAGGATTGGATCCCAATCTCATCATGCACCATCTATCCATTGCTCCTGGAGAAAAACCAGTCAAATAGAAATTGAGAAAGATGCATCTTCATGTTGCACTCTTAGTCAAAGTAGAACTAGAAAAACTCCTAAAAGCTGGATTCATCCGTGTCATAGACTATGCTGAGTGGATCTCCAACATTGTACCTATTTCTGAACCAGATGGTTCAATTAGAGTGTGCACAAACTTTAGAGATGTGAACAGAGCATACCCTAAGGATGATTTTCCACTGCCTAACATTGATATGTTAGTGGACATGACTGTGGGCTATGAAATGTATTCCTTAATGGATGGCTTTTATGGGTACAACCAAATCAAAATTGCTCTAGAAGACCAAGAGAAAATTGCTTTCACATGTGCATGGGGTACCTTCTGTTGGAATGTTATGCCATTTGGGCTTAAAAATGCTGGAGCTACATATCAAAGAGCAATGACATCTATTTTTCATTATATGATGCATAGAACAATGGAGGATTACGTGGATGATACCTTGGCAAAATCCATGATTAGAACTGAACATCTAACAGACTTGAGCACGATCCTTGATAGAATGGAAAAATTTAGTCTCTGACTAAATCCAAAAAAGTGTGCTTTTGGAGTCACTTTTGGAAAACTCCTAGGATACATTGTCTCCAAGAAAGGTATTGAGGTTGATCCAGCTAAGGTGAAAGCTATCATAGAGATGCATCCTCCCAAGAATATCAGTCAAATGCAAACTTTACAAGGGAGAGTATAGTCCATCAGAAGATTCATATCATAGTTAGCTAACATATCACAACCTTTCACAAAGACATTACATAAAGGTGTGACCTTTGCTTGGAATGAAGACTGTGCAAAGAATTTTGATCATATCAAGAATTATCTCTCAAATACTCCTATCTTAATGCCTCCTATTCATGGGAAGCCATTAATATTATATGTCTCTGCAACAGATACATCACTAGGGGCATTGCTAGTATAGCATGATGAGAACAAGAAAGAAAGAGCCATCTACTATATCAACAGAACTTTAGTGGCCTATGAGAAGAACTACTCAATGATTGAGAAAGCATGTCTAGCTGTGATCTTTGCATCATAGAAACTGAGACACTACATGTTAGCTCATACCACTCATTTGGTAGCTAAGATTGATCCACTGAAGTATCTCCTAAGCAAAGCTGCCCTCACAGGTAGACTAGCTAAATGGGTCATACTCTTGAGAGAATTTGACATTGAATATGTTGAAAGAAAAGCTATCAAAGGACAAGTCATTGTTGATCAATTAGCTGCAACACCATTGTTTAATGATACACCCATGCAAATGGAATTTCCTGATTCCTCTATCATGCACCTCTCTTCTAGAGAATGGTGGTTATTCTTTGATGGCTCCTACACACAGAATGGATCTGGAGTAGGCATATTGTTCATCACTCCTCAAGGATACTTGATACCCAAAGCATTCAGACTAAAGTTTCCTTGCACAAACAATATTGCTGAATATGAGGCACTTCTCAATGGTATGAAAATGGCAATACAGTGGAGAGTTATAGAGATGTACATCCATGGAGACTCACAATTGGTTATCCACCAAGTCAATTATATGTACCAAACCAAATATGAAAAGCTCATTCCTTACAAGAGAATGGTAGATGATTTAAAGAAATACTTCATCTCTATCACATTTGAGAAAATACCCATAACGGAGAATAAGGCTATTGATGCAATGGCGACACTATCTACTCTCTTACAGCAGCCTGAACATGAGGTACACTACAAGTTCCTGGTGGAAGCCCTATCCTATCCTGCATATGAATCCTCTGAAACCTGCATGATCTGCACTGTTGTATGTTATGACTCATCCCACTACAAAAATCTGTTCTCCTATCTCCATGACCAAATCATTCCTAATTCCTTTAACCATTTTGAGAAATGAAACCTTATCCGATCCGCATCCTGATATGTCATCATTGGTAATGATCTGTACAAATGAGGTCTCGATGGTACACTTACTTAGATGTTTAGAATGGGAAGAGTCTCAATGTGCGTTAGAGGAAGTCCATGAGGGTATATGTGGGTCACACTCGAATGATTTAATGTTAGCTCGAAAACTTATTAGGGCTGGGTACTATTGGCTTGAAATGGAGAAAGAGGCTATTAAATTTGCTAAAAACTATCAACAGTGTCAAGTACACGGCAACTTGATTCATGCTCCAGGGAGAGATCTAATTCCCTTTACTACACAATGGCCTTTTCAACAATGGGCATTTGATCTCATAGGTGCTATCCATCCGCACTCTTCCAATGGACATACCCATATAATCACAGCTACAGATTATTTTACAAAATGGGTAGAAGTAGTTCCTCTAACACAAGCAATGGGGAAATAGATCTCTATGTTCATCCTAAACTACATCATTTGCAGATATGGGATTCCCCACTCTATAATCACAGATAACGGGGGAAAATTCAAGAACAAAGACCTAGATGACTTATGTGTTAAATTCAAGATCACTCAACATTGGTCATCTATCTACTATCCTCAAGGGAATGGACAAGCTGAGGCTTCAAACAAAAATTTCTTGAAAATCTTGCACAAAACAGTGAATAAAATAGGAAGAGACTAGCATCTCATGATCAATCCAGCTCTCTAGGCCTACATAACTAGTATCAGAACGCCTATAGGGGCTACTCCTTTCACTTTAGTTTATGGGTCTAAAGTGGTACTATCTATTGAGGTTGAAATCCCATCACTCAGAATCATAATGCATGGACTTGTCACCGACGATGACTATAGAGTGTCTAGGTTACAAGAACTTGAACTACTAGATGAGCGCAGGCAAGCAACGTATGATCATCTCAGAGTGTATCAGAAAATAATGTCTAGAGGCTACAACAAGAAAGTTAGACATAGAGAATTTCAGGTTGGCGATCTAGTCTTGAGAGAAAATCCTAAAAAACAATCACATCGAGAATGCAAGGGGAAGTTTGAACCCAACTGGCTGGGTCCCTTTGTTATCACTGCTACTTTTGGCTCTAGTGCATATCAACTCTCAACAACTAAAGGAGAACAGCTCCGAGAACCAATCAATGTTCTCCATCTGAAGAAATTCTATGCCTAAGGCATTCAGTGCTTGGTAAATATCTTGAAAAAATATTAAAAATTGGAAAAAGTCCTGAAAAAATGAACATCTTGGTGAAAACCTAGCAATAGGCGCCTTGATGATTCACAAAAAAAATTGAAAATATATCAAAAATAAAAAAAATTGAAAAAATGAAAAATACAAAAAAAATGAGAAAAAAAAAGTGCCTTGGTGAAAACCTAGAAACAGGCACCTTGGTAGCAAAAATAGAATCTCTACCAAGATGGTGAAAACCTGGAAAATAGGGGCCACTTGTTTCAAAATGCTCCATCTATTAGTGTAATCTTGGTCTTTCCCAGCTTTTAGTCTGCTTTAGTCTGTATATATCCTTGTTTCAATAAAGTTGGTTTGTACACCAATCAGCTCAAGCGTCTATATCCTATCAAATGTTCAAACTTGGGGGCAATCAATTTCATACCCTATGGCCTCCAATGTATCTTAGATGTGTCATATCTAGTCAGAGTCCTTTGAAGCTTCAAGTTGAGTCAGTCAGTCAGTCTCGTCTCCAGAAAGGATTTTGCATCTAGAACAATCAAACATCAAACACAAATTGAAAACAATTTGTGCTTCATGCTTTTATCTCCTTGTATGCTTACTGATTCGCATTGAGATTTTTTGCATATTGTGTCCCTTCGAGCTCTTCGATGATGTCCTTTATAGGATTTAGAGAGTGATGACTGGGGGAAAAATCTTTTCTTTGTCTTCTGCTTGTATGTGAAAACCTAATAACTTTGGAAATTTTGGATTGATATGGTGTCCGACTATAAGAGCCTTTATCTCGAATTGGATGGCCATGCGTACCTCGACCATTGATACCTAGAAAATTCAAGGAATTTTGATCTAACTATTATCTTTTTGAAGTGAATTATTTCTCCTACTATGAAACGCGATCTTGCCTAAGGATGTGAACGATAAAGGGTCACTACGGGTAATTCACACTGGATTTAGAATGATCTTTTGATTGTTTGATGTGTTTGTAATGCAAGGCGTACTCAGTTCATCATGACATTTATGTTTTGATGCTTATACAAATTGCTATATAAAAATGAACATGATATTCAGGTCATCCTGGCGTTTGTGCCTTGGTGCTTATATCTAATCTGACATTTTGAAAACAAAATCAATATTCATATATCCATGGTTGTTTGACTAGTGGGTGTTGTATTGATTCTTGCGCATACAAATCAATATTCATATGTCTATGGTTTCATGGCTAGTGGGCATTGTATTGATTTATCCGGTTACCTAAAAGTTCAATGATGATAAAAAATCAACACATGATCAGTGAGTAGGTCCTAGGTCCTAGGTCTTAGATTGCATTTCATTTTGCATGTCTCTTTTGCATTCTGCATGTTTGCATGATCTCACAATGTTTGGATAAACTTCAAAACTTAAAAGATTCTTCACTCACCTATTCAAATCTAACAAGAGTTGAATCATACATGAAGGTTCCTCCAACGAAACAGCAAGTAAAATCCTTTTTTGGGATCAAAATCAAAATCTGAGATCATTTATATTATCAACTGCTTGCATATTCAACCTTCAATCATCATAGAAATCTAAAATTCAATTTAACTGATTATCTTTCATCAAACTATCAAAATTTCAACTTGGTTAACTATGGTCAACTCATGGTCTAACCTAGTCAAACTTGGTCTTTAGGACCTATAAACGATGCAGAATGCATTCTCGGACATGTATAACCACTTCTCAAATCAATTAACATGCTTCTAAACCATTCAACGCTGACTTTTCTTGTCAGATTTCAATTTTAATCCCAAAGGGGGCATGGTATTGCACATCATTCAAGTCTGTATATCTAATTTTATCTGGAATCTATAATCTTTCATCCGTGATCAAGACAACAACCATGTCTAGTCATTGATTCATCAAAAGTCCTCATCGCTCAGGGAAAATCTATCATCACTTGGGGCATATCAGATTCATCAATCCATATCAATCTGGTATTCTCTTAATCTTGTAATCTGTATCAGCTTTTCACAACCATCGGTTCGTTAGTGTTCTTTCCTTAGTTCTGCGACAACTGAAGGGTTCGGATGTGATACTTGCTAGTTCTGCTAAGACAATCGAGTCTAGAACCGGTCACTCACTTCTTATCAATCCTAAGGTTCGGAATCAGGCATTTTGACACTTTTTCGCAATCATCAGTTCATCGCTGCTATAGTGAACATTATCTCTAGTCATTTAGGACCTAATATCTTCATATCTTTCAATTGGTTTCTATCTTGAGATCGATTTATCTTTTGAATCAGTTTCATGTCTTTATCATACACAGACTATCTTTGAACTACTGCGCTTTGCACAGTAATTCAAAGAGGGGCAAAATGTGATACCCCAAAAATGGGCTATCGGTTCATTAACCTCCTACGTCGACAAATCAAATGAAATCAACATTGAAGTCCTAACCTAAGGCACATCTAAACATCATCGAATCATAATTGATTATCTTAAAATTCTGCATCGGAGAATATTCCTAGTAATATTCCTAATTATCTTAATTATCTTTAATTTAATAATTATTTGGCGATAAACCACTTTTATCCTAAGTTTGATTAATTGAATATTTTCATATTTAATTAATTAGATTTAATATTGGCCACTTAATTGTTTAATTAAATTTAATTCTATCTATTATTAATTATATTATTTAATTTTGACAATAAATCCAATATCCTATGAATAATTAACTAAATTCTTATTTAATTAATTAAAGCAAGTTGTCATTATTTAATAATATAGTTTTTAATCAAAGTTTGAATAAATAGTTAATTAACCCATAAATTAATTATTTATTTTCAAAAATCAGTTGAGTTGAGGATAAATCATTTTATTTATTTATTTAATTCTTAATTATTATGCACATTCAAAAGAAACAGTTAAACTCCAAATCAGAAAATCAATGCAAGTTATTGACTTTTTGGAACTCAACATCCTTTTGGAGTTCAAAAAGCTGATCTAAACTCTAATTTGAGTTAAAAAGCTATTTTTGCATGTTTTTGCATGATTTTGAGAATTAACTATCTTTCATGATCAGATAACTCAAAAATCAACCTGAGTTATTTGAGTGATTTATGGCTTTCTTCCATGCACCTCCAAAGCCCGAGATTTCTATAAATTAAGGCTTCAGCTCTTCACAAATCATCTCATATTTTTGCACAATCACGCTGTCGAATCAGAGACTGAAGAATCAACTTGCGAATTCAAAGCTTTGTGAGATCAATTTCAATTGCATAGTTTTCATATCATAGCATAGAATTTCATAGCTTTTCATAGTTTTCATATCATTGTCAGAATCTTCATTTTTAGATAGATCAATTCATAGCATATCAATTTCATCTAGCATAGATTTCATATCATTCTTGTTGCATAGAAAAATCCCAAAAAATAGATTAATTGCATTCAATTCATATCTAGATTATTGCATTCAAATCCTTCATTTAGGTGTCGTCTAGGTCACTGATCTCAATTACAATCTGAGAACATCAATCTCGCACCTATTAGAAGGCAATAAATCACTTGGTTAGTTTAGCTTTCAATTACTTGCAAGATTTTGATTATAGCTAACCTCTAATGTTTTACTGAAGTGTTGTGTCTACAGATCAGGTACAATTTTCACACACACATTTGTGGCACATGGTATTGCACATCATTCAAGCCTGTATATCTAATTTTATCTAGAATTTGTAATCTTTCATCAATGATCAAGACAACAACCATGTCTAGTTGCTGATTCATCAAAAGTCCTCATCGCTCGGGGCAAATCTATCATCACTTGGGGCATATCAGATTCATCAATCCATATCAATCTGGTATTCTCTTAATCTTGTAATATGTATTAGCTTTTTGCAACCATCAGTTCGTTAGTGTTCTTTCCTTGGTTCTTCGACAACTGAAGGGTTCGGATGTGATACTTGCTAGTTTTGCTAAGACAATCGAGTCTAGAACTGGTCACTCACTTCTTATCAATCCTAAGGTTTAGAATCAGACATTTTGACACTTTTTCGCAATCATCGGTTCATCGTTGCTATAGTGAACAATATCTCTGGTCATTTAGGACCTAATATCTTCATATCTTTCAATCAGTTTCTATCTTGAGATTGGTTTATCTTTTGAATCAGTTTCATATCTTTATCATACACAGACTATCTTTGAACCACTGCACTTTGCATAGTAATTCAAAGAGGGGCAAAATGTAATACCCCAAAAATGGGCTATAGGTTCATTAACCTCCTACATCGATAAATCGAACGAAATCAACATTGAAGTCCTAACCTAAGGCACATCTAAACATCATCGAATCATAATTGATTATCTTAAAATTCTGCATCGAGGAATATTCCTAGTAATATTCCTAATTATCTTAATTATCTTTAATTTAATAATTATTTGGTGATAAACCACTTTTATCCTAAGTTTGATTAATTGAATATTTTCATATTTAATTAATTAGATTTAATATTGGCCACTTAATTGTTTAATTAAATTTAATTCTATCTATTATTAATTATATTATTTAATTTTGACAATAAATCTAATATCCTATGAATAATTAATTAAATTCTTATTTAATTAATTAAAGCAAGTTGTCATTATTTAATAATATAGTTTTTAATCAAAGTTTGAATAAATAGTTAATTAACCCATAAATTAATTATTTATTTTCAAAAATCAGTTGAGTTGAGGATAAATCATTTTATTTATTTATTTAATTCTTAATTATTATGCACATTCAAAAGAAACAGTTAAACTCCAAATCAGAAAATCAATGCAAGTTATTGACTTTTTGGAACTCAACATCCTTTTGGAGTTCAAAAAGCTGATCTAAACTCTAATTTGAGTTAAAAAACTATTTTTGCATATTTTTGCATGATTTTGAGAATTAACTATCTTTCATGATCAGATAACTCAAAAATCAACCTGAGTTATTTGAGTGATTTATGGCTTTCTTCCATGCACCTCCAAAGCCCGAGATTTCTATAAATTAAAGCTTCAACTCTTCACAAATCATCTCATATTTTTGCACAATCACGCTGTCGAATCGGAGACTGAAGAATCAACTTGTGAATTCAAAGCTTTGTGAGATCAATTTCAATTGCATAGTTTTCATATCATAGCATAGAATTTCATAGCTTTTCATAGTTTTCATATCATTGTTAGAATCTTCATTGTTAGATAGATCAATTCATAGCATATCAATTTCATCTAGCATAGATTTCATATCATTCTTATTGCATAGAAAAATCCAAAAAAATAGATTAATTGCATTCAATTCATATCTAGATTATTGCATTCAAATCCTTCGTTTAGGTGTCGTCTAGGTCACTGATCTCGATTACAATCAGAGAACATCAATCTCGCACCTATTAGAAGGCAGTAAATCGCTTGGTTAGTTTAGCTTTCAATTACTTGCAAGATTTTGATTATAGCTAACCTCTAATGTTTTACTAAAGTGTTGTGTGTACAGATCAGGTACAATTTTCACACGCACAGTTATGTTTGATCACAATTAGGCCTTGGGTTGGGGTTTGGGTTCCACCTTTTTGGGGTTGTGTCCCCACAACTTGGGACAAGTAGGCAAGGTGGATGGTTGAATGAGATTCACTTTGGCTCCATCCATGTGAGTGCCTTTCCTCCCATTCCATTGGTTGATTTGATTTCCTCTCCTCTTGGGTTGTTGTGGGTAAATAGGATTTATTAATTGATTAAAATGATTTTGTTTAGCCATGTACCCCTTGAATGGGTTGTATTTAATTAAATCCAAGACTATACAATTAATTGAATTAATTGTATTTTAATTTGATTGCACTTGATTAAAGTGTTCTCAATTTTGATTGATATTACATTTGGATTTGATTTTCATTTTGATTGGCTAATTATGCATTGTGATTCATTTACTTCACTTATTGTCCTTGATTTTCCCGATTTGTTTTGAATTAATCCTTGTCCATTTTTAGGTGCTTACAGATAGATCGCACTCATCCGAGTTTGTCCAACATTGCTTTGAGAATTATTTTGAGTGGGTGTCGAAAAATAATATTGCTATGGATAGACATCTCATCTGGTTAGATAATTGCACAAGTCAATTCAGAAATTCTTGTATGTTTTATCGGTTATGTAGAATGCATGTAGAGAGAGGTGTACCTCATATTTGGAGTTTTTTGGAGGCCGATCATGGAAAAGGGGAGCATGATGGAGTAGGTGCATGCATAAAGAGAGCTCTAGTTAAGGAGCAACTAAGGATTTCAGGTGTAGAACTCATTGATGCCTATTCTATTGTTGATTGGTGTACTTCAACATTATCACAGGGGGGGACTCTTGATTCAGCAGTGCGCAGATTATTTTGGTTGGTTGAGTTGGGTACAATAAGAGATAGGTTGGATTGTTAAACTATGAAAGATTTTTCAAAAATGAATTCATTTCAAAGCTCAGATGCTAGTACATGGACCATTTGGACATGAGAGTTGGTTTGTTATTGTCTAAGTTGTCTTCAGTGTGATTAGGATCAGTGTGAGTCAAGTGAGTGGGTTGATACATGGGTTTCACATTATCTTAATCTTTTATCTCTCATAGTTTCTATAATAAATGATAACATGGATTGTTCACTTGACTACGACCATCTTTCATATCTTCTATAGCCAGGACATGTTTTTGCATTGGTTGCACCAGAAGGGAATGATGAGAGATCAAATTATTTTTAGCACATTGTGTACGAGGAAAGTAGAAACTTGCACAACCAATAATAGATGATGATATGTTCACATATCCAATAGGATCACATGTTGTTGTGGGAACATGGTTGCACACATATATGATTAGAAATAATGGCATTCCCGCGTTTGAAGACTATGAGAAGCACAAAGCCATTCTCATGTATTCACACCTTGTTATAGCAGCCAATGTTAAGTTGTTGAAACATCAAGGAAAACCAAAGACAAAGGAACTTTGGACTATTAATACTGTTGATCATGAAGTAATACTGAATACTCTCAAGCATAGAGATGACCCTTCAGGCACACTTCAGTAGGTAAGTTCAGCTCAAGTTAGATATAGTTGTGTAATTTGCATATATGGATGCCAAAAGGACACTTTTGATATTCTCTATTAACTTTTCTTCTGCCTTTTGAATGCAGGGATTGGAGCAAAAATGACACATATTTTTTATATATAGTTTTGTAATTTGCATATTTAGATGCCAAATTTTGTATATAAAACCAACAATCGAATGTAATGTGCATAGTTAGATGCCAAATTTTGTGTATAAAAATAACAATCAAATGTAATGTGCATATTTAGATGCCAAATTTTTCATATAAAAAATTTGATGCAAATTTTGAAATATAAAAGAGCCCATGGGGTTGATTTGCAAATATTAAAAGCACACATTTGTATTGTCTTAATGCCATGTAAAGTGCAAAAATTGTGTTTCCTTACTATGAATGTTGTATCCTTATATAATTTGTATCATCTTAATTTTATATCCTTATATTTCTATTGTCTCAATTCTATTACATTTGTTCCATCAAATGATGTAATAGTTGGAGTCATTGAGTCAAAATTGGTCAAATGTGTCCAAAGTAAAATGATCATTCCCTAGGGTGAAGGGATAGTGTTCAAAGATTTCATCCTGGCACTAAATGGACTATGCCATTAGCTCTGGTTTGGTGGGTAAATGCTAAGAACAACCCTATTTTGACCACTGAGTCAGTAGAACATTCAGGACCATGCCAGACCAAAGTGTCCCCAAGGTACACTAAGCACAATTGGGCAGCAAAATTTTGAGGCTCATAACACGGACCCCATGAGAGGTATCAGTGATCCATGAGATGCTACATGACCACATTTATAAGGCCTAAAATAACCTCTCTCTGTTCTGGGATATTCAAATTTGTTTAAATTTGGTGCCCCAGTCTCGCTCAATGCCAAAACTTGCAGTGAGGGTCAGTTGAAAGTTGTACCGATAAGTTTCTTCCAAACCATTTATCTTGGCACTGAATGGACTATGCCATTAGCTTTAGTTGGGTAGGTAAACACTAGAGACAACCCCATTTTGACAACTAAGTCAATAGAACATTTCGGATGATGCCAGACCAAAGTGTCCCCAAGGTGCACTAAGCACAATTGGGAAGCAAACTTTCAAGGCTTGTAACTCAGACCCCGTGAGAGGTATCAACAATTCATGAGATGCTACAAGAATGCATTTCTGAGGCCTACAATAACCTCTCTCCATTCTAGGAGATTCAAATTTATTTGAATTTGGCATGCCAATCTCGCTCGATGCCAAAACTTGCAATGAGGGTTAGTTGAAAGTTACACCAATAGATTTCTTCCAAACCATTCATCCTAGCATCGAATGGACTATGAAATTAGCTCTGATTGGGCAAGTAAATTGTAGGGACAATCCCTGATTTGATTAAGATAGATCTATGATGATTTGCAGTTGAATGCTAAATACAAATTTAAAGTTTGCTTACTAAATAACTTTAAAACAAAGTTTACAAACTTAATTTTAATTACATGAATGAAAATTAAGCTTTAAATTTTGTAGAACTGAAATTAAGAAAAGAGGAGAGAAGAAAATGCAAACATAACACAGAGGTTGATTACGGAGTTCATCCAAATGGACTACGTCTCCGGGTCCTCCAAGTAGAGTGACCGATCCTTTGTTCAATTCCCAAAAGATTACAATAATCTAGTGTCAATCTAACAACATCCAGTTGCACTGAGCTTCAAGCTCTCTCCTAAGCAAGATCACAATCTTCAATAGCTTGGAAGAACACTCAGAGCTATTTCTCTCCAAAATCCAACTCCAAAAATCCACCCACTCACACTCCCTTTTCACCCCTTTTTATACAAAGAATTTACTTAATATGGTAGATAACCATATGATTTACAAAATATTCTCAATCTCCCATTATTTACAATAAATCCCCCCAAAATAACAATATCTCTTTAAAATACCCATTAAGATAACATACTTCTTTAAAATTCCCACAAAAATAACCTTGGAATATTTTGTGGTTATTTTTAAGCTATTAATATTATCAAATTTGGGTGTTTAAGGATAAATTTATCTAAATCTGCACCAAAAATCACGCTTGTTGGTTTTCATGACCTTTTTGGGATGGTGGGTCGATGGTTGAAACCGTCAGCCCACCATTTCCTCTTAACTCGCCCGACAGTATTGTTCAAATATATTACTATGCACTTCAATCTCAAAGCGTGATGGTGGCATGGTGGTTAAGGGAAGATTGCAATGGCTATTGAGTGAGGAGAGGTCATGGTTTCAAACTCTCTTACCACCATTCTCTTTCCATTTTTAAAATTACAAGTGGACGGACTAGGTTTAAATTGAATAAGAGCCAATATCTTTCTATGGTAGCGGCTTGTTGTGAGTAGGTTGGGGGTTCAAATCACCCAATTTACAATTTTGTCAAATCGGTGCAAGATAGTAATGTAGTCAACTTTTGACTAGTCAAACCCACCATTTTTTTTCTTTTTTTTTTCCTCTAACTTTAATTGCTCATAACTTGAGCAAACGAACTTCGATTGACTTCGTTTGAGTTGCATTGGGTTTGTTTTGGTGAGATCTTTAATTTGATGATAGTTTTGTAAGCATTGGGAACTTTTGAATTTTTAGTGGTAAAATCTACCTGGATCAATCCCATTTTGACCACTAAGTCAGTAGAACATTTCGGAGCATGCCAGACCAAAGTGTCCCCAAGGTGCACTAAGCACCCTTGGGCAGTGAACTTTCAATGCTCATAGCTCAGACCCTATGAGAGGTATCAATGATCCATGAGATGCTACAAGACCATGTTTCTAAGGCCTACAATAACCTCTCTCCATTCTGGGAGATTCACATTTGTTTGAATTTGGCATGCCAGTCTCGCTCAATGCCAAAACTTGTAGTGAGGGTCAGTTGAAAGTTGTACCAATAGATTTTTTCCAAACCATTCATCCTGACACCGAATGGACTATACCATTAGCTCTGGTTGGGGGAGTAAACACTAGGGACAACCCCATTTCAACCACTGAGTTAGTAGAACGTTCAGGACCACGCCAGACCAAAGTGTCCCCAAGGTGCACTAAGCACAATTGGGCAGTGAACTTTTGAGGCTCGTAACTCGAACCCGTGAGAGGTATCATTGATTTTTGAGATGCTACAAGACCAAATTTTTGAGGCCTAAAATAACCTCTCTTCATTCTAGGAGATTCAAATTTGTTTAAATTTGGCACGCCAGTCTTGCTTGATGCCAAAACTTGTAGTGAGAGTCAGATGAAAGTTGCACCAATGGATTTCTTCCAAACCATTCGTCCCACCACTAAATGGATTATGCCATTAGCTCTAGTTGGGTGAGTAAATTCTAGGGACAACCTTGTTTCAACCACTGAGTCAGTAGAATGTTCCGGACCATGCCAGACCAAAGTGTCCCCAAGGTGCACTAAGCACGATTGGGCAACAAACTTTTGAGGCTCATAACTCAGACCCCGTGAGAGGTATCATAGATCCATGATATGCTAGATGACCACATTCTCAAGGCCTACAATTGTGTGGTAGAAAAATGACCACACTTCTATGAACCATTACATGCAAGGTTTCTCAAGAATGAGGCCTCACAAAGTGACTCATAGCTCTCTATGCATGGAGTTGCAAGATACTATGATGAATTTTCTCTCAGCTAGAGCTACAAGCTTGTGACCTTGCTAGTCAACCACACAATGAGAGATTCAAGTAAAGACAAGAGAAAGAATGCCAATATCTCCAAGAATCACTATGAAATGCAATGCAACGCAACTAGTCTATAGAAATGAAAATCCAATGCAACTAAGCTATGAAATGGAAAGAGCAAGTATTACAAATCCTTCCTATTAAGACTATGTGAGATTAATCTATTGCTTGAAATGAAATCTAAGATAATATGCCATGATAATGCAACTAAGAAAGGAAATATGCAACTATAATAAAATGCAATAACAAGTCTTCAAAGCTTGGATGTAGAATGTCTTCAAAGAGCTCCAAATGTACCTAGAAAACCTGTAGCATAACATTAGCATAAAAGATGGATATGCAAATGAGGAAGAGAGCTCTCCTTTTATAAGAAATGAGAGGAAAAAGACTTAATCAATGATGGAGCTTGAAAGAAGAGCAATCCATGTGCACAAGTATCCTCCAATGGGAAAATAAGAGTTGACTTTTGTGTCCATATGAGACAAAAAGTGCTTTTTCCTTTTTTATAAAATAAGAATAATGCTTTATTTGTGCAACTTAGGATAAGAGGAAAAGTGGGGATTTTTATTTAATCAAAAGGGGAGGAAATATTCCTTTTGAATAAATAAAGACTTAGGATAAATGGTTAGCCCAAGGATAAAAATCCAATATATGATCGAAATTAGGACTTGATCAAGAAATTGATAATGTTGAAAATATTGATTATTGATAAAACTGATTCAAGATTGATAAATCCAATAAATGGGGCCCAAAGTCTAGGTGACCATTTTTGGGTGCATACAACAATAACCTCTCTCCATTCTGGGAGATTCAAATTTGTTTGAATTTGGCACATCAGTCTTGCTTGATGCCAAAAACTTACAATGAGGGTCAGCTGAAAGTTACACCAATAGATTTCTTCCAAACCATTCTTCTTGACACTGAATGGACTATTCCATTAGCTCCATTTGGGTAGGTAAATGCTAGGGACAACCCCATTTTGACCACTAAGCTAGTAGAATGTTCTAGACCATGTCGGACCAAAGTGTCCCCAAGGTGCACTAAGCACGATTGGGCAGTAAACTTTTGAGGTTCGTAAATCAGACCCTATGAGAGGTGTCAGCGATTTGTGAGATACTACAAGACCATATTTTGAGGCCTACAATAACCTCTCTCTATTCTAGGAGATTCAAACTTGTTTGAATTTGGCATGCCAATCTCACTTGATGTCAAAACTTGTAGTGAGGGTCAGTTGAAAGTTGCACCAATAGATTTCTTCCAAACTGTTTGTCCCGACACTGAATAGACTACACCATTAGCTCTAGTTGGGCGGTTAGATGCTAGGGACAACCCCATTTTGACAACTGAGTCAGTAGAACGTTCTGGACCACACCGGACCAAAGTGTCCCCAATGTGCATTGAGCAAGATTGGGCAGCGAATTTTTGAAGCTTGTAACTCATACCCTGTGAGAGGTATCAAAGATCCGTGAGATGCTACAATACCATATTTCTAAGGCCTACAATAACCTCTCTTTGTTTTGAGAGATTCAAATTTG
Source organism: Chamaecyparis obtusa (assembly GCA_027943335.1). Lineage (NCBI taxonomy): Eukaryota > Viridiplantae > Streptophyta > Pinopsida > Cupressales > Cupressaceae > Chamaecyparis > Chamaecyparis obtusa. The sequence continues at coordinate 150,166 of BSBK01003933.1, read as the reverse complement.
TTTGAATTTGGCACGCCAGTCTCGCTCAATGCCAAAACTTGTAGTGAGGGTCAGTTGAAAGTTGCACCAATGGATTTCTTCCAAACCATTTGTCCTAGCATTGAATGGACTATGTCATTAGCTCTAGTTTGGTGGGTAAATTCTAGGGACAACTCTATTTTGACCACGGAGTCAGTAGAATGTTCTAGACCATGCCGGACCAAAGTGTCCCCAAGGTGCACTAAGCACAATTGGTTAGTAAACTTTCAAGGTTCATAACTCAGACCCTGTGAGAGGTATCAGTGATCTGTGAGATGCTAAAAGACCGCGTTTCTTAGTCATTCCTAGTATATTTTTAGGGGTATAGGAAGAGTACTAATATTTTTTCCAAAAGACCAATACTTGAATTTGAGATATGTTTTGATATGGCCAAAAGGGTGTTTGATTATTTCCCAAAGGGTGTTTGATTATGTAATTAGGCCAGTTTGAAGTCTTTTAGCCATTGGGAGTAAAAGGTAAGTCTAGAAACCTTGAAACTACTTTAATAGATATCCTTATATACCTCAAATGATGAATTGCACATGTGAACACATGTAGCAGATAAAGTGTACACATAAATTTTCTTAAGTCATGAAGCATACATGTAGGACATAGATTATAAACCATACCACATGAATTCACTTAAGTCATGCACGTATTGCATACACATGAATTTAGGTTATGAAGAATGTACTTGAATAGACATAAATATACTTAAATTATAAATCATACACAAGAGTACATACACATAAGCATATTTACATACTAACAATGAATAAATGAACACATGTAATTAGCAAATTAGATCGAATATCAAGTTATATATATATATATATATATATATATATATATATATATATATATATATATATATATATATATATATATATATATATATATATATATATATATATATATATATATATATATATATATATATATATATATATATATATATATATATATATATATATATATATATATATATATATATATATATATATCAAAATGAACAATAATTTTGTACATATTTACATGTGAACATATCTAGATATAATGTGGCATACGCCATCTCAAAATGTGTCATATGACATCTCAAAATAAGAAGTTAAACTACAAATGTTTCTAGGACATCCTATTCTACTGGTGGATCATCAAAATGCAGCCTTTTTGAAGTACTCTTTGGCTCTGAGGGATCTTGCATTCAAACACAAAAGTGAAACCCCAAGTTAGATTAAAATTTAGAATCATAGTCAACAATAATAAATAAAATTTAAACTAAAATTTAACTCTCATATACCTCGCCTCTTTGTCTCCTCCCCCAGACAAGAGACCTAATATATGTCCTTGGTAGCACAGGAATAGTGCCACCAATGTCGACTCCCACATGTATATGTTTGTAAACATGAGATTGATCTATGAGTTATACAATTTAATGTTAAATACTTGGTAACAAATATATGTTAACAAAATAACTAAATTAACATTAAAACTTACTTGTGTTGAACTTTCTTTGGGGATTATTGGCTGAGTCATCAACAATACAAACCCTTGGCATTCTTCCTCCCTCAAACTAAGAGTGCCCTAAAAAATTCAGAGAGACACTTCATACTATCATAGCTTGACCATATTATATATACTTGATAGTAAAATACACACAAATAACTTTAGAAATGTATGTACCTTGGGGCTATCACTGCAAATTGATATGCATGTGACTCCATCGTGACGATAGGATCTCACGACATCATCATATGCCACTCTCTGTCAAATAAATCATGTAAATTAAAAATGAGTATGCACAACTGACAAGTATACATGTATGCATAAACAAACTAAATTACTTAATTACCTTTCCTTTATCAACGACTGACACTTGCACCCCCTCACATTGCCCCTCGATGGCAACTCATGACACCTACATCAGTATGTAAAAGATGATCATAAAAATTAGAAAACAATGTACATATACTATTATCATAATTTAAAAGGAAACCAATGAGTACATTAAAATATATGTACCATGGAAGTGTCAAGACAAAATGATATGGCCAAAAGCGTGGACCCCTCCACCTATGCCATCTCCTCCTCTGTCATCAACTGAACATAAATGTAAAACATAAAAAGACATAAGTGAGAAATTATTATAAGAAAATTCTACTAAAAATACGAATAATAAAATCTAAATATAATGTAAAAAGTGAATGGTTTACCCTAACCATAACAGTGGGAGTCCATGGCTCTGTAGGCTCTTGATGCACATCTCCATGAGCTGCTTTAGTGTCTATAGTGTTATGTGTAGAATCATCCCCATGGAAGCCAAAATTATATGTATCACTATCAGTCAGGGGATCAAAGCATAGATTCTTGCATATAATGCAAGTGTGGGGCAGACAAACATGTGAGCTCATGGAGGATGTGGAAGCGCTAGAAGCATTAGGACAAGGAGGAAAAAATGTTTTGTTTTGTGTAACCAGCAAATCACTCAAGGTGTGAATGGCTCAAATAGTCTATGAGCTAACCTCAATAATAATGTTTGGATGCCACACTGTGGGAGGTGGTGAAATCTTGGGAGGGGGGACATATGTGCAGGATTTCACCCGTTGTGCCTATGGCTTGTCTTGCAGAGCACCTAAACCTACACCCTGGTTCGGTCTCATACTCTAATAATTCACCTTGTGACCGACCACAAATTCAGCATACAATTTTTTAATAAAATAAAATGGGACATCCAAATTGTTGTGAGGTGGTCTATCAAAAACCATCCACCAACGGTCCCAAAAGTTGTCACGTATTGCACTATTTGCGTACCATTTAATTGACAACTTGGTTTTTTTAGGGTCTACTTTTAGACTGGTTTTAGGATACACAAAAAGATTAGCTATGCCATGTTTTGTTATATTTAAGTTCATGACTTGATCATAATCAAGCCCATCATCAAATTGGGCGTGCATGGAATCACGCCAAAGAAGTGCAACACTATGTTGCTATGTAAGTTTCTCCATGTTTTCAATAATTAAGTTCAATGTTGTAAACATGGGGTGCAATGTGGGGATATTGGCATAGGTGGTTTGAAATCCTCTAAGTTCATTTGGATTATCTCCTATTAGATCTTCTAAATGGAGAGGGTTTGTGACAGGTACATCTTCTGGAGGTGGGGGATTGTTGGGAGGTGGTTTTGGATTGTTTGCGGGATCATTATGAGGGTTTTCTAATTCCATGTCTGATAACAATGAAAAAATAAGGTGCACTGTGCTAGAAAATGATGACATGGTAGAATAAAAAAATGAATTGTTCAAAATTTTTGAATTTTGAATTAAATTTTGATTTTATGAAACATTGAAGGTTTTAAATGTGTAATTATATCAGATGTTTCATAATATGGATGTGGTTTCATTGGAGGTAGTTGATACTCCATATTGTGTATATGAAATGCTCCTTATATTTTGATGTTGTAAAAATCTCAGAAATGTAATATTGTAAATGAAAGGGATGATGCTGGGTTTTCTTCCTGATTCTTTCCCAGTTGACCTATTTTGAATCAGTTTTTTATATATTTAAATATTATAGTGGCTTGCCACTTTTGCCTAAAAAAAAAAATTAATGAAAAAATAAATAGATAATTACAATGAATTTTAAAAAACAATACAAAAACTCATTGCTACCTTAATTTTTATATAAAAAACTATATATTTCTATTTAAAAACAATTAAAACAATTAAAACAATAAAAATTAGAAGCTTTCACATACCTGACACTTTAGGAAAAATCAATAGGGGATTTGAGAGCTGATATCTGATAACCCTAGTTGTGTTCACATTTTTACAGTGAAAAAATGTTGAACATGGCTGGGTACAAAGATATATATCTACTGGTAAATATTGGATATCTGATATTATTGGATATCTAATAATATCATATATTATCAGATATCTGATAATATCGGATATCTGATTAAGCCTTTAACTTTGGCTTTTGGCTTGGCCAAGTGTACTGACACCCAAGCCTACTAAAAAGTCAACAAATCTATTTGTTCACTTTTGGACAAGTGAAAATAGGTTTTTTTCACATCGCCACTTTTTAGCATACCATGATCCTGCACATACCCGATTAATATTTTTTATTTTTGTGTTATGGCATTGTCTGTCTTTTTTTAAAGTTTTAATTTAAAATTTATTTGAAGAAGAAAAAAAGTTAGGGCCGCTGGCTTCCTTCGTAGTCTGGCTCCCATGTGCACTAGGCACTTGAATAAAGGGAGGGGCACTGCCCCCACAACCCCCACTGTGAGGAATTGCAGTGGCAGCACCACCCACGACAACTCCTGCAAGGGGACTGTGTTTGGTGGCGCTACCCACCACAGCCACCACAGTGGAGTCTGCGGTGGCAAGCTGCGATTGCAACCCTCATGTTAGGGCATGAGGAATGAGCCCGCCCTCGGTGCCCAAAAAACTAATACTTATTTTTTTAAAAAAAAATTTGTTTTATAAAACAACTTCGCTACATTAAAGTATATGTCTTGGTTACTTAGATTTATATGTTTTATAAAACATATTGTATATTACACATTCATATATATATATTAATGTGAATATATAAATATATATTATATCAAAAACATTTTTATAAAGGCATGGTCAAATACAAAATTATATATATATTATTTATATAAGCATATATATATATTAATATATATATATATGCTTATATAAACATATATACACAAGAACAAAAAAGAATACACAACTATCATTACAATATTTATTTTGGATATACACGAGTATATTTATATTTTTAATATGTATATACATTTATATCATAAAATATTAATGAATATAGTTCTATTTATATAAACCTATGTGTATATAACCAAGAATGCATATACATTTAGAGGAAAATTTATGTTAACTCAATAGAAATAGAAATTTTCAATTTCTTTCTAAGTAGCATAATAAAAGCATTTCTCTAAACTTAATGTACATTTATGTACATATACCTAGTATATATACATCGATGTATATGCATAAAGAAATATACTTTTTTTTTTTGCAATCCATTCACACATAGAAAGAGATTCCCTTTTTTTTATGCAAGATAAAATTTATTAACTTTTTCTTTGAAAGGAAATGAACATAATGAGAGGATTTTCACATTTAGGGAAATAAAAGAAAAACCCTTTTTATTTTCTCTTGCATTTAGAATACAAAAACAACAACTTCACTTTTCTTTTTTTTGTACACTAATGGAAAGTACATCTCTTTCGTTTACATCTAAATACAAGTAGATTAAAGGAGAATAAGTAACCTACAAAAATATTACAACATCTCTCATGCTAGGCATTTACATGGCCATTTGATCAAATGTTTCCATAAGGCATTATAGTCATTCAACATTCAATATACACATGGGGAAAAGTCCAAACTCTCTAAATACACCTTTAATACCAGCAAGCTTTTCCATATAAAAATATACAAAACAAAAGCAAATAGACCATGGGGGCTCACCTCCCAACCTAGGCCATTACATGGCCACCCCCGAGCTAGGGGAAAACAAGATGGATAGGGTTTACAAACACCCCACAATGTACATTCACATAAAAATCAGCAAGTAAACCAAGTACACAAAATTCCCTTCCCATGGATATTCAGATAATGGGTCACCTTGGACTCATAAAAGGGGTGAAGGTGGAATCTACCCAAATAGGAGAAGTCATTCTACATTAAAGCAACATGCCTTCAACAAGGCCATGAATCAAATACAATGCCTTCACAAGGCCATAACAACAACCATCAACTCTTCATTATTCTACACAAAACAATACCCTTATGTCTCTCAAACAAAACTTACAATAATGGAACATGGATGCCCATACATCCATGTCTCATCCCCTTCCTCCTTGAGGAAGGACTCTACACTAGATGGGTATTGCCAACTCTAGCCCTTCACCCATCAAGGCTCTCTTCCCTCCCAAGGGTGAGTTTGGCCTTGCACACCCCCCCAAAAAAAATGCAATACTAAAAAGAAAAATGAACAAATAATTATTATAAGAAAGCCATTAAAACACACATGAAGCTTCACAAAAATACACAATCACATAGTAAACAAAATCTGCATTTTACACAAGGAAAAAAAGAGCCTTCAAGATCCACCAACCTCAATCCAAGCTATGGAAAAGTGGGTTGAGAAGAGCTTCCTTCCTACATGCCTTCTTCCTTGCTAAGTCCACCCAAAAATCTATTAAGTCTACAAGAAGTCTCCAAACATTGGAGGGTGGGAAACCAACCTACCAAAATTCCCTCCAACCCACTAAAAAGGCAAACCCTACCTAACCTAAAAGGTGATTGGACACACTCACCTAGGGTTTTCTCTCAACAAGAGGAAAAATTCAAAATTGAAATGAGGAGAAGACTTGGCACAAATCCCAAATTCACCACATTTCAAAAGGGCATCTTTTGAAGAGGCAAAAATTGTCTAAAATCATCTCATTGGTTAAAATTTAACCCCAAACCCAAGTTACACCTATGGGGTAGTCTATTTTTAACCTTACCTAACCTTCAGGGTCACTTTTTGCCTCTCAAAAGTCCACTAAGAGTTGACTCACAAAAATCTGAAAAAAAATCCCACCCAAGGCTCATCAACTGAGGTACCTAACCTTGGGATTTTGCAAGAAGGCTCCAAAGTGGAAGACAACTCACATACAAAGCACTTGGCCATGCCAACTCACAATACACATGTCAATTGACACCACAAAAAAGGGTACAATACATCACAATACAAATGGCATGACAAGTGGACATAAATTTAAAATAAAAATAAATATATTCAAATAATACAATCGAGCATCACTTTACAACAATAAACATTACAATGAGGTTGATTTCTCCCCTTGGAGATAACCTTGGCATAACAAGATTTTACAAGTATCCATCTTTAATTTTCCCCTATATAAACCATGGTCTTACTTGCACACTTGACAAAATATCAGTAGCTCATGTAATGTTAATAACATATATATACATAAAATACATCTCAATAATCACATTCATACCATCATAAAATTCCAACTACATCACATGATAATTCATATAAATTCTAACATTACATTTCCTAGATTCAAAGCATATTAAATCAAGAATACAATGATATATGTTAATTAACCTAACACAATAATCATGATCATTTCTCATAACCTTTTCTGTATAAGCATAAAATTAAAGCATCATATTATAACTAAGGATTCATCATAAACTATAAATCAAGACCTAATAATCAAGCATAAAAGTAAAATCATAAATCATCATCACGTAATCATATGTCATCACATAGTATCAAAACATAATGTCTCTATCTAGATAGTCCAACATGATAAAATAAAGTGTCAACATGAGTCATGAGATGAAAATAAACTGCTATGAAATGATGGCATGGGGTGAGGCCTCACAATAGTCAGAGGTTGCATGTATGATGATTTATTAAGTTTGTGAGCTGACAATTTTATGTGATTATGAAAATATTATGTAACGAGTAATGTTTTATATTTTGTAATTGTTTAAGCATAATTGGCCAACTCAATTATGAAATATTGTGCATGGTATAAAGGAAGGATTGTTTTCCTTAATTGTATGTGTGAATGATATGAGAAGTATAAGGTGCGAAGGTGAAACAAAGCGAATTAGTGATTGATGTATGATGCAAAGTGAACAGATCTGGTGAAGCATTTGGTGCAATTTTGGCACTGTATGAGAGGAGAAGTAAGTTGTTGAGATCAATAATTATTTGGTATTATTCTGATTGGATAATACATAGATCAATTGGACAATGTGTTCAGTGATCTTGCCCTTGAAGTTGTTTGGACAATGGGTCCTTTTGTCTTCCTTAACTCATAATAGGGTTAGAATCTCCTCATAGGGATTCAAAGTCTCCTAACAGGGACTGATATGTACTAAATGTATTTCATAAGACTCCTCATAGAGTCCATCCTCTCAATATTAGTACATCTTTTGTGGGTACCATCCTCACCGGGGTTTACTCTCTAATCAAGAGGTTCCCTTATTAACAAATTTGGTGTCAGTGTATGATTATCTTTCTATGGTTTTTGTTTATGTTGATTACATGTTTAAGATATAATAAGGTTAATAAAGGTTTCTTTTATCATATAACTAATTCACCCCCCATCTCAGTTATCTTGGTGGACTTTACTTTCTAACAGTTGAAATGTTGTAGCATATCTGAACTCTATAAGAGAACTAGTAAGGCTTTACTCCTTTGGATATTAAAATAACAACTACACGGAGTGAGAATGTCCCTAAAAAACCATTATTTGCAAAAAAGTAGAAAATAAAATCACTTGGACAGGAACCTGAGAGAAAACTAGAATAATAGAAGATGGAAAAGAGGAATAACAAGAAAAAAAATGGAAGATCCAAACTTAATGCAGAAATAAAGTAGTATGCAAAAAAAACTATTACAAAGGTAATTTCCAATGAGGAAATATGAGTAAAATCAATAAGTTAAAATAAGTCATAATGCAAGGAATATTTAACTTACCAATGAAAGGGGGGGAAGCTAGATAGATGGCATCAAAGCCTACATGATCATAGGGTAAGCGAGGAAACTAAAATAATGATCATAAGAATAAACAACCATAACCAACATGAAATAATATCATAAATAGAGAGATAAGTTCTAATATAATATCCATAATATTAGTATCTAGTCATAGTCCATATAAAAGTTGATGTAGGAGCATCCTGGGTGTAAGAGCAATCTTGCATCACCCAAAAATATTTATGTTTTTGTATTCAATAAGGGCTATCTTGTGTAGAGCTGCTATTTATGGAAACTTTCTATTTTTAGTAAGTTGGTCATATGATCTCAGAATGTTCTGATTTCACATGTGGAGGTTCATCTCAGTCATATCAGTCTGCAAGTAAAGTTTCATTGACAGATCAAGTCTAGCTTTGGAGATATTGAAGATTTTCGGTATTGGCAACAGGGTATAGAAACTTTGAACTCAGTTTTGAAGGCTTTAGAGGCCCCGGATGAGGTTGAGAATTTGAGTGAGGAGTACTTGCATGAGTCAAGCCTGTAGAGCGCTTCGTGGCCTTTCTGAATTGGGGTTATAATAGTCAATCGAAGCAACTGGCGATGACTTATGGTCTTCGGAAGTTGAGTCACCTGAAATGGCAGAAAATAATTTTCCTTCAAAATTTCTATTCGGGTTTCAAAAGTTATTTTGAGCTGACTTTGATGTAATAAATTGTAAAATAAAATAATTCTAAGTTTGGTCAGCCCTATGGACTAAAATTCTGGAACCTTCTCGGGCAGTGGAAATTGCCTATATAAAGAAGGCCCGTAGTGTTGTCGTAGGTAGTTCTGGGCAGTTATGGGGTAGTAGATTTGGGTAATAATTCAAGGCTTTGTCCTATAGAATATTGTAAGGGAATGTCCATGTGACTTTGCATATTAAAATTCTGAAAGTTTGTAATTCCACATTTGTGGAGATAGTAAGAAGCCAATTTTCTGTTCTTGCATATTTTTGTTGTTTCTCTGTTTCTGTTATGTGATTGTGGTATTAAGGGGAGCACCCTTCATCAAAAGTCTTTACTGAAAAACCAAACGGATGTTGTTTTAATATCTTAGACTAACATCATCAAGCTCAAAATTGATGGAAAAGACTGACATCTAGCTATCTAGTCCTATATGATATAAAAGCCTTTTTTTCTAACTAGGGCTTTGGTCTACATGACCTTATCAAATTATTCCTCAAAATCATCATCGCTATGATCAACTTTATCAGCCTTCAAAAACCACTCTAAACATTTCCATTCAGAAGGAGTCGCCACATGCATTATACTCAACAAGAGATGCTAGTTCCACATAATTGAGGGAAAGCATTTCTTAAAATTATAGAGATTAGGGATTATCAAAATAGGGAACACCTCTACTAGGTGGTTCCTCACGTAGTAATCACTCCTTTTGGGAATACATAAATTGTCATCTAAGACCACATCCAGATCAGTCATAGGTTGATTCTTAAAGAGACTCAAGCATTAATCATAAATTGTTGCTTTGTCTTTATCCACATGAGGTATAGTGGACACAAATACAACAATTATCTCCATATTTGTTTTAGGTCTATTAACCAGTAGAGAGAATTCTTTCCCAACAATATTCAGAATAACTCAAATAATCAGGCTATGTTTTGCATTCATTATCAATTTTAGATGTAACTTAGAAAATTCACCCCAAAATGCCATTTCCCTCTTCCCAAATTTCATTTGAATGGGTGTATCCATTGTGAATGAAAACCTTACTACTGTTGTTTGAGAGTAGAGAAGCCAATTAATAAAGGAAAATTATCACCCATAATCCATGTGAGATCCACAAAATTAAATAATTATATCTTTTTGAGCTTGATAAGGCTGGCGGTATATGTACCAAAGGCCAACGTGTCATAATTATAAAGCTTGCTTTAGATTTAGTAATTATACCTATCATTAAGATTATCATTGGTGGGGAATAAAGGAAAGGTGAGGTTATCAAATTGATCAAAAAAGAAAAATGGAGTCATGATTAGGCAAGTTCTTATAACCAAAATATGAGACCAAACAAATGACAAAAGGCCTCATTATGATCGCTTATTCCCCAAATAAAACTCACCTTGATACTAGAATACAATACACCATTTAGTCCTAATAGAGATTATATTTCCATAGTAGTACAATCCATAATCAATATATACTACTTTTCAGACTGGTAAATGTATGTATGAGTGTTTCATAATATAATATGCACCAATAAATATAGATATTAGAAAAAATATCATACATAGATAATAGAATGGACTAATATGGATATATAATTGTAAGGTAGAAAAATGTGATGGATAGGTAAAGTTTTGAACAATGCACCTAATAAAGAACCTAAACCAATATTTATCACAAAACATATAAATTGAGATGAAATGGAATATAGATATGGTAATTCTTGTAAAGAATAGTGAAATTAGATAAAATGAAATACATACCTCGTTACATTAGCAGATCTTAAAATACCTATTTTTTGGTGTCTGTACTGAGTTTTTAGAAATTTTGCAATCAAACCTAGCCTGGAAACATAGCGACAGAGATAACCCAGAAACCTTTTTCTTTTCTGAGAAAGGTCAACCTTGACCCAAAGGAAAATGTCACCCTTGACCCCAAAATGTTGACCTTGACCTACACTGCTCTGACGGAAATTCTATTCGCGGATCCCACAAGTTTGTCAAAAAGGGTACTCAGATCCACTATGTAATTCATTGTTCCACCCTTGCACTTGTAAGAAAAAAGATTTTGTTGTTTGGATGAGGGGTTTGCATTGGTCAAACCCCAATTTTGGAATCAACCTTGAAATATAACTAAAATTGAGAATGCTAGTAAGTAGTAGAAGAAGATCTAACAATGAAGCTATGATTTTTAATAGATATGCAATTGTATTTGAAATGTAAACAAGTATGTTAATATAAAAGCTTGGACATAACACTAAAAAGAATAAATATAAATCAAAACCTCCATGATTGTATGCTTGGAATCCACCTTGAAGGGAGAATGAATATATCTTGAAGATGAACAAAGGATCTTGAAGGAAGATCACACCACCATGATGGATAGATCTAGGGTTTGAATGATGAATCTTGAATGCTTGAACTAAATCCCTTCAAAGACTTGAATGCTTGAATCCTTGATCTTCAATGGAGAACTTGAATGTTTGAATATAGATGATTGCTTAAATGCTATTGGTACTTGATGATCTTGATTTTTGCTTGATAATTGATGGAGAAAATGAGAGGAGAAGGCTTCCTTTTATAGTGATCTAGGGTACAAACTTCTAGAGAGGCCAACATAGAGGAAATAAATTCTCATTAAGCCTATACCCCTATACATGGATGTAAATAAAATATATTTTAAGAGTTTACCATTTCAAAGCCCAAAATAGCTGACCCGAAAGTGGAAAAATAAACTTTTGAGTTTCCCCCTACATCCAACAAACTTTTTGATGAAAAAGGGGACCTGGGTCAAGGTCGAGGTTGACCTTGACCCAGGGTTTTAGGACCCCTAGAAAATATGCCAGGTGAAGAAAATAGTGCCCAGGGAGGCCCTATCAAAACCCTAAACAAGCACATAAGAAGGAAGAGGGGAAGAAATTTAAGGACAACATGATGATGGCCCAAAACACCCCCTAAGGAGGGCTAAATTCTCTTAACATCGAAGTGCTTCCATTTTAATATAATACATTAAGCCCCCACTTTAGCAGAAGTACAAAAATCAAACATACTCGTGGTTAAGTTAGAAGAAAGATTCTAGTGGATTCACAACAATGTAGAACATCACTTAGTTAAAGACATGAGCCCCCAAACCAAGGAATCTAGCTCAACATACACACACGAGGGTATGCAAATAAAGAAAAAATAAAGACAAAGCTAAAAGACACAAAAAGAGGGGTTAGTACAAAAATGATGCAGGAGCATCTCAGGTCCTTGGAAATCCTATGTCACCAAAAACATATTTGAGTTTGTTTGTGTTACTCAGTTCCTGCTTTGGCCAAGTTGGTTCAGTGTTTCTCAGTTTTCTTTGTTCATCAGTGTTGGTCAGTTATTTCCTGGCGCTCGTTGATGCTTGTTTGGTGCTCGGTTGGTTTTTCTTACCGACGAGTTTCTTTTGAGTTTTTATTGAGGTTGACTTATGCATTCATTTTGGGTCACAGATTTAATGTTGGTATCCATCATTAGGAAGTATGTGGTCCCAGATCTAGCTGTTCCTTCTATTGATTGTGGATCTGAAGGCCGACTCAGTTTAGTAGCTTCTTGTATAAGTATAGTTGTTTGGTTAGAGTTTAGGGAGTTTAGTTGGAAGTAAGAGATAGAAGATTAGAGATTGTTGGCATATCCTTGCATTTTTTAGGACTTCTTTAATTCATTGTAATATTTGGCCATAACTGGAAGGCCTTATAGCCTAGCATGTATGAATCAATTTGATAATAATAGGAAAGATCTTTCATTCTCTCTCTCATTGTATTTTTGTTGCTTTCTCATGTACTTTGAGCCAGGTGGATCTATAGGGTGTGTCATTATTTGGCCCCTCCTATCTTACCTTGCGTTAGGTGGTATCAAAGTGAGGTGAGATCTGGATCTAGGTTTACAAATCTAGATTTTTAGGTTCCTTCTTGTGAAGCCCTAGTTGAATTATTGTGGGGTCGTAGATTGCGATCTAACCTAAAATTGCAGAGGGTTTTCAAGATGGTTTGTGGGAGGTGAGATGCGGATCTAGGATTGGAAGACGTGTTGAGATAACTTGCTGCTAGATTAGAATCTATTGAAACAACCCAGAGAAGAGGAAGACATCTTGAAGATGTTAGTGATGATGAAATTGAGGAAGAACAAGAGAATGTAGAACCTGCACCTGTGATGGATCAGTGTGAAGAAAGATTTTTTAAGGCTTTGACAAGTTTGAAGTCTACACCACATTTTAATCTTCCTGAGTATGGTGGAAAACTAGATTCTGATGAATTGGTGGATTGGATCATTGAGATGGAAAAGTACTTTGAGAATGAAAATGTACCTAAAAACAAGAAGGTGAAAATTGCAAGCACAAAGTTGAAAAGTCATGCATCCTTATGGTGGAAACATTTGTAGCTAGACAGAAAGAGGAAAGGAAAAGATAAAATCAAGGTATGGAATAAAATGGTGAATAACTTGAAAGGAAATTTCTTACCTTGTGATTATCAAATTAACCTAGTTAGGTGAATGTAAAGTTTAAGTCAGAAAGATAGCTTGGTAAAGGAATTGTAAAGGATAAAATATGGATGGAGTCCTAGAACAATGGTTTGAACATAAAAGAGACCCCAAAACCAATATTTTATACCCACATTTGAATTGTATTGATATAGAAAGTAAATATTTATGACTAATGTTGAAATTAAGAAATAAAGGTACTTACCTCCAAAAAAGAATCAGCTGAAAACCCTATCAAACGATCTCAAAAATAGTTGATTTCTATGCTCCTAAACCAGAACTGTGAGATCTACAAAACCCAGAAATCATTTTATGAGATTAGATTGGGTCAAAATCAAGGTTGTACCTGACTAGGTTAGGACCAAGGTTGTACCTGACCAGGTCAAGTTCGAGGTTGCACCTGACCAGGTCAGGTTTGACCCTCATAAAAGGTCAAATACTACATTCTTTATTTGAAGTCCGGTTTTGATTCTGTTCGTAGGTCTCAGAAGTTTGTTGAAAAGGGTATCCAAATTCATTCTCAGATCCAAAATTTTGCTCCTATACCTACAAGAAAAATGGGTTCTTTTGTTTGTTTGGAGGGTTTTCCTTGGTCAAACCCTGGTTTGGAATCAACCTTAATATTGAAATTGAAATAGAGAATGCTAGCAAGTAATAAAAAATGATCTAACAATGAAGCTATACAATTCAATAGATATGCAATTATATTTTGAATGTAAACAAATATATTGATATGAAAGCTTGGACAAAACAATAAAACCTTCATGATTGTATGCTTGGAATCCACCTTGAGGGAAGGATGAATGTTGAAGATGAACAAAGTATCTTGAAGGAAGATCACACCATCATAATGGCTAGATGATGAATCTTGAATGCTAGAACCAAATCCCTTCAATGGCTTGAATGCTTGAATCCTTGATCTTCAATGGAGAACATAGATGGAGGAGAGGAATTGAATGCTTCCTTGAAAATGCTTGATGAAATGCTTTCTTGATCACCTTGAGAGCTTGAGAGAGCTTGAGCATGAAGGAATGAGATGGAGAAAATGAGAGAGGAAGGCACCTTTTTATAGTGATCTAGGGCACAAGAGGGGCCTCGTGGAAAATAATAATTAAGGGCCCATGGCACAAAACTCTATAGAGGTGCACATGGAGAGGAAATTAAATTAAATTCTTGACACCAAACTCTAGGAGGGGACCACCCTTAATATAGAAATAAAATAATTATTTAAGAGCCTTGTTACAAAATTTGAGGTAAGGCCAACCCCAAAGTTAATTTGAGCATTAGGCACAAAACTCAAGAAAGGCTAATCTCCAATAATGAATTAGGAATCCTATACAAATATTGAGAAAGGTCCACCTCAAATATTAATTTGAGAATTACACACTTAATCCGAGAAATAGTGGCCCTGAAGAGGGAAAATGCAAGATTTTGATGAAGTCCTGAAACTGAAAGCTAACCCTAAAGATCCCAAACCCTAGGGTCAAGGTTGAGCTCAAAATTGACTAGGTCAGGGTCAAGGTCAATCTTGACCTAGTTAGGATCAAGGTCAACTTTGACCTTATGGTCAGAAACCTTAGGTTCATATTCAGAATGCCAGGAAAATGCTAGGAAGAAGTGGGAAATGAGGTAGGATAGGGAAAAAGCCAGATCCAAGCCAAATATCCATTCAAGGCATTCAACATGACCCCAAACCACTTACTTGGAGGGCTAAATGCTCTTAACATGAAAGTGCTTCCAATTTAAGATGATACATTAAGTCCCCACTTTAGCAAGGGTATGGACTTGATGCAAACTCTTGGTAAAGGAGAAGAAAGAAGAGATCCAAGTGGATTCGCAAAGAGATAAAATAACACTTAGCTAAGGACCCAGGCTAAGCATCCTAACTCAACATACATGCACAAGGGTGTGAAATGAGAAAACCAAAAGAACAAGGGTTAGCAATAAATAACCCAAATCAATTAGCATAAGAAACCTTGCTAAGAAATATTTCTTATACTAATATCATATTTGGAAAGCTATCATAAAAGCATAACAGACAAGAGCAACACTATAAATAACATAGCTTCATGACCCAGTCCTACTAGCATGAAAGGGAAAAGAGAGAAAGGGAAAAGAGTGATTACCTCGCCTAGTAAGATGCCCACCTTACTATGAATCACCCTAGAGGGAGAGCCCAATAGATTCACCCATAAACTATGCTTGCAATTGTATTTTGTCTTCTGACAGCTTCTAGGATACCCATAGATCCACCTTCTTGTATCACTATGAATATGAAATGCGTGTCTCCTCAGGATTTAGTAACTTATGTGTGTTACCCTCAGAAGATTTAGCATATAGGTGCGTGTATTTTCACGATTTAGCAACTTATGTGCATTACCTTCGAAGATTTAGGATATTTGAAATTAGAAATGCATGTCCCTTCAGGATTTAGCAACTTATGTGCGTTACCTTCAGAGGATTTAGTATATTGAAAAATTTGAAATATGTGTGTCTCCTCAGGATTTAGCAACTTATGTGCGTTACCATTGGAAGATTTAGCATATGGATGCGTGTCTTTTTAGGATTTAGAAAATTTTGTGCGTTACCTTCCAAGATTTAGCATGTAAAAATTAAAAAACTATAGTATAAGGGAGACCCTATATATGCCCCCCTCCTTAATATGGAAAAAACATACTATTTTGACATGTTAAAGAAAGAAAAGAACGAGGATAAAGCCTTCCTTAGCATCAAGACAATATCCTCAAACAACACCCAGTCCAAGCCAAGAAGGTCACAACTCATATGAGGCCATGGAAGGGTTGAATGTAAAGAGATATCATGCAAGAAGTGAAAAGAAAGTAACCCTTATGAGGGATAGCACACTATTTAGTTTCCAAGGTGAGAGATATATCAACCATGGACACCCAATGTCAAACAAAAAAAGAGGTTGTTATCAAGGACATAGATCCTCAATGCAAACCAAAATTTTCATGTATGATTGGATATCCCATAATAGATAGATACTGCTTAACCAAGGAAAGAGGTGAATCCCAGAAAGATAGAAAAGAAGGAGATGGCATCCTTGCCGCCTAAGTGTAGGAAAAAAGATGGAAGAGGATACCTTCTTCTCAATTCAAGGAGATATCCTATTTACAACAATGTACACCATATCATTAGTGAGGGATATTGACCCCTACATCCAAGAACATAGATAATCATGAAAAGGATATGTCACTCATGGAAAAAGGATCCTCAAAGAAAGAGATCTTATCAACAAGACCCCCACCAAAGAGGAGTTCTTTTAGATAAAATATCATCTTTCAAAAGGTGGGAATAAAGATTCAATCATCAAGCCCCCTGCAAGGAAGAGGAAGAGGAATCTTTGGAATGAGGGAAACAACTCTAACACCAAAGCAAGGGTAAGAGTTTATAAAGAACATAATTTGCAACATAGAGAAGAAGTGATGACTTAGGACAACAACTTCTCATATGAGAATATTATCCATAGTCAAAATATCTATCAATATGTTGAAATAATATTGCAATATAAAAAAATACCACTAAGCTAAGGAAAGCAGTTCCCTAGACAAAGAGAAAGAAGAAAGAACCTTGGCCTCCCAGAGATGAAAGCAAGGGATACCTTTGCAAAACACATGTCCTAGAAAAGATATCTAGAATAATAGAAGAGAGAAATAGATGAAAAACTATCATAATACAAACCATCGATATAAATGAAAGAATAGCCAATTAAGCTCGAAGCAGGAACATAATGGATTCTAAAAGACAAGAAGAAATACACCTCTTTCCCCCCAATCTAGAGGGAAAAAGAGAGTGAGGGGTAAAATTATGAATAAATCTCAAAGGAGAAGTTTCTTTTCTCTTATATTTATAGACCGGATAATAAGGAGAAGGTACTTTGAAAAATATTTGCACATCATGAACCATAGTTTGAACCTCAACATAAGTGTAGGAAGAACTAGGAATAACTAATGGAGAATTAGGAATCGGATTAGGAAAGATCGGATTAGGAAATAGGAAGTTTAGGAACTAGATTATGAAGATTAGGAATACTAGGAAAAGTGTAGGAAGTGATATGAATGGAAGACACAACCGGAGGAACACTTAGAACCACAGTTGGAAAAGGGTTGGAATAGAGATAAGTAATACTATGGTAAGAAGGTTGTGAGGTAGGATCTTGATTTCCTATAAGATCACCACTAAGAGGAAGAGTATTAAGGGAATTCATATCTTTCTACGCTAATGTCTTGTTACTAGAAGAAATCCCAAATGGAAATGAAGGATCTATAATGTCATCTTCTTTCACATAAGGGGAGTGTGTTTTAGAGAATATGTCATCCTCTTGTATTAATAATTCTTCACAAGGAGGAGATAAATCAATGTATGTATCCAAGCGTTCATCCCAAAGAGTAGAATTATGCACAATGGTTTCATGAGGAAGAGAGTAATCAATATACAAATCCAAAGGTTCATCCCAAATAGGAGGATTATCCATAATGGTTTCATGAGGAAGAGAGTAATAAACATCGAAATCCAAAGGTTTATCCCAAATAGGAGGATTATCCATAATGGTTTCATGAGGAAAAGAGTAATAAACATCCAAAGGTTCATCCCACATAGGAGGATTGTCATCCCTATCCATTAAGTGCATTGTAGGAGTGTCATAATCCATTAAATCTTGATCCCTAAAGGAGAAAGGAGGTAAATTGTATTCTAAAGTAGGCTTATAGAAAAGACATATATTAGGAGAAGAATTAACATCAATCCCTAACTCATGTTTGTAAAGGTCAATAGGAATAGGATCAATGGAGATCTCAGTCACACAATTTTCATCCTCAATTCCATGTACCTCATTAAGGGATCTATCATCTTGAACAACAAAAGCCTCATCAAAGTACTCAAAACAAGAATCATACATGTTGACTACTAAAAGCATGAAAATATAAATGTTTTTGTATTTTTAAAGAAATTTTGCAATTTCTTTTTTATTTTTGAAATATAAATGCAAGAGCATAAATAAACCTATTCTTAATGCAAGAAATGATTAACCACAAATCTAACACAAAGGGCATCTAAATCCACAAAAGAAAGGAGAGTAAGTACATCGGGTTCACCAAAATGTAGAGTGAAGGTGAACACACAAGATAATGCAAAGGGAGATCTAACACAATAGGGCATCTAAATCCACAAAAGAAAAGGGGTAAGTATGTCAGGCTCACCAAAATGTAAAGGATAAAATATGGATGGAGTCCTAGAACAATGGTTTGAACATAAAAGAGACCCCAAAACCGATATTTTATACTTACATTTGAATTGGATTGATATAGAAAGTAAATATAGATGACTAATGTTGAAATTAAGAAATAAAGGTACTTACCTCCAAAAAAGAATCGACTGAAAACCCTATCAAATGATCTCAAAAATAGTTGATTTCTAAGTTTCGAAACTGAAACTGTGAGATCCACAAAACCTAGAAATCATTTTCTAAGATTCGATTGGGTCAAAATTGAGGTTGTACCTAACTAGGTCAGGACCAAGGTTGTACATGACCAGGTCAGGTTTGAGGTTGCACCTGACCAGGTCAAGTTCAAGGTTGAGTTTGACCCTCATAAAAGGTCAAATACTACATTCTTTATTTGAAGTCTGATTCTGATTCTGTTCGCAAGTCTCAAAAGTTTGCCAAAAAGGGTATCCAATTCACTCTCAAATCTAAAATTTTGCACCTGTACCTGCAAGAAAAATAGTTTTGTTTGTTTGTTTGGGGGGTTATCCTTGGTCAAACCCCGGTTTGGAATCAACCTTAATATTGAAATTGAAATAGAGAATGCTAGCAAGTAGTAGAAAAGGATCTAACAATGAAGCTATACAATTCAATAGATATGCAATTGTATTTTGAATGTAAACAAATATATTGATATGAAAACTTGGACAAAACAATAAATCAAACCTTCATGATTGTATGCTTGGAATCCACCTTGAGGGAAGGATGAATGTTGAAGATGAACAAAGGATCTTGAAGGAAGATCACACCATCATAATGGCTAGATGATGAATCTTGAATTCTTGAACCAAATCCCTTTAATGGTTTGAATGCTTGAATCCTTGATCTTCAATGGAGAACTTGGATGGAGGAGAGGACTTGAATGCTTCCTTGAAAATGCTTGATGAAATGCTTGCTTGATCACCTTGAGAGCTTGAGAGAGCTTGAGCATGAAGGAATGAGATGGAGAAAATGAGAGAGGAAGGCTCCCTTTTATAGTGATCTAGGGCACAAGAGGGGCCTCGTAGAAAATAATAATTAGGGCCCATGGCACAAAACTCTATAGAGGTGCACATGGAGAGGAAATTAAATTAAAGTTTTGACACAAAAATCTAGGAGGGGACCAACCTTAATATAGAAATAAAATAATTATTTAAGAGCCTTGTTACAAAATTTGAGGTAAGGCCAACCCCAAAGTTAATTTGAGCATTAGGCACAAAACTCAAGAAAGGATAATCTCCAATAATAAATTAGGAATCCTATACAAATATCAAGAAAGGTCCACCTCAAATATTAATTTGAGAGTTTGACACTTAATCTAAGAAATAGTGGCCCCGAAGAGGGAAAATTCAAGATTTTGATGAAGTCCTAAAACTGAAAGCTAACCCTAAAGATCCCAAACCCTAGGGTCAAGGTTGAGCTCAAACCTGACTAGGTTAGGGTCAAGGTTGATCTTGACCTAGTCAGGATCAAGGTTGACTTTGACCCCATAAGGTTGACTTTGACCTTATGGTCAAAAACCTTAGGTTCATAGTCTAGAATGCTAGGAAAATGCTAGGAAGAAGTGGGAAATGGGGTAGAACAAGGAAAAAGCTAGATCCAAGCCGAATATCCATTCAAGGCCTATAACATGACCCCAAACCACTTACTCAGAGGGCTAAACACTCTTGACATGGAAGTGCTTCCATTTTAAGATGATACATGAATATACTGAGGAATTCTATAAATTAGATATCAGATCTGGACATGATGAAGATGATGTGGAAAGAATTGCTAGATACTTGAATGGTTTGAGAGTTTCCATCCAAGAAGAAATCAATTTGGTCAAATTGGAGAACATTGAAGAGGCTTATCAATTTGCATTGAAAGATGAGGATAAATTGAATAAGAGACATGAGAAAAGGAAAAGAGGTAGAGGTGGTAGATTCCCTAGAGGAAGAGGTAGATCCCATGGTGAAAATGGTAGATCTGAACTAGAAAAGACAACTCTAGATAAAGGCAAGACCAAGTGGAAAGGTGAAAGTTCATCAAGAGATAGAGGCAGTAATTACCGAGGTGGTTATAATAGAGGTGGTTTTCGAGGAACTTGTTACAATTATGGAGAAGGACATAGATCTTTTGAGTGTATGCATGCAAGTAAGAAGGTTGGTAGTAGTAGAAATGCTTTGGTGCAAGAAGAATCACTGAATGAACCTGAGAAGGAAAATAGCTTGATGGTGAGGAGAGCACTGTGGAATGAAAGTAAAAAGAAAGATCCGGTAAGTAAAAGTTTCTTCAAGACCATGTGTAGAGTTTGTGACAAAGTTTGGAAGGTAATCATTAACAATGGTAGCTCAGAGAATCTGGCATCTAAGGAAATGGTTACAAAGTTGCAGTTGATAAGGTTGGAACATCTGAAGCCCTATCAGATTTAATGGATCAAGGATGGGCATACACTCTTGGTAAGTGAACAATGTTATGTGAATTTCAAGATTGGAAAGTACTATGATAAGGTGTTATGTGATATCATGCCTATGGATTGTTGTCATATTCTATTGGGTAGACCTTGGCAATATGATAGACATGCTATATATGATGGGAGATTGCATAAGTATACTATTTTGGCTAATGGAAAGAGACAAATCTTGTTACCTTTTCTGGAAGAACCTGTTAGTAATGTTTGCACATCTGTGAAAGTTTGTTTGATGGAGGGAAGAAAGTTTGTTAAGGATTTGAAGAAGAGTGATGTATGTTTTGTTGTGATTCCTAACAAATTGAGTAAGAAAATAGAAGATAGTGTTAATAAGGAGATTGATAAGTTACTCACCGAGTATAGTGAAATTATTTTTGATAATGTACTTGATGGTTTTCCCCCGAAGAGAAGCATTGATCATTGTATGGCTCTAATCCCTAGAGCTAGTTTACCGAATAAGGCACCTCATCGGTTGACACCTACCGAGAATCAAGAATTGAACCAACAGATTCAAGAGTTGCTAGAGAAAGGTTTGATCAAAGAAATTTTGAGTCCTTTTGCAATACCTATGGTATTGGTACCAAAGAAGAATCGAGAATGGTGAATGTGTACTGATTCCAGAGAAATCAATAAGATAACAGTGACGTATAGGTTTCCTATACCGAGAATGGATGATATAATGGATAGTTTGACTGGAGAAAAGTATTTTACCAAAATTGATTTGAATAGTGGGTATCATTAGATCATAATTAGAGAAGGTGATGAATGGAAGACTTCTTTCAAGACAAAAGAAGGTTTGTATGAGTGGTTGGTTATGCCTTTTGGTTTAACTAATGCACTGAGTACTTTTATGAGGCTGATGAATGAAGTTTCAAAGAAATTTTTGGGTAAGTTTGTGTTTGTGTAGCTTGATGATATTTTGATATTTACTAAGACCAGAGAAGAACATTCATTGTATGTTAGACAAGTTTTGCAGAGATTGAAAGAAGAAAAGTTGTTGATAAATTTGAAAAAGTGTTCATTCATGAAAGAGGAGATTGTGTATTTGGGATTTGTGATTTTAGCTGATGGTTTGAAAATAGATCCTAAAAAGGTTGAAGCTATTTTGAATTGGCCTACACCTATGAATTCTAGTGAGGTAAGATCATTTCATGGTTTGGAAAGTTTTTAGCAAAAGTTCATAAGGGATTTTAGTTCAATTTGTAATGCTATGACTGAGACTGAGAGGAGACAAATGAGAATTCAAGTGGACATGTGGAGCTGATAAAAGTTTTGAGACTTTGAAGTATAAGGTTGCTGAATTTATTATTCTAGCATTGCCTGATTTCAATAAGGTATTTCAAGTAGAATGTGATGCGAGTGGAAGTGCAATTGGAGCTATGTTGAGTCAAGAAGGTAAACTTGTTACTTTCTTTAGTGAAAATTTGAATGATGCTAGGAGGAAATATTTTGTGTATGATCAATAATTCTATGCTATTGTTCAAGCATTGAAGAAATGGAGACATTATTTGATGTTGAGTGAATTTGTGTTGTATACCGATCATAAGGCTTTTCAGTATTTGGGTAGTCAGAATAAGTTGAATCAGAGACATATGAAATGGGTTGAGTATTTGCAGAGTTATACATTTGTGATTAAAGCATATGAGTGGAGTCAATAACCAAGTTATTGATGCATTGAGTAGAAGAAGATCTTTGATTATCAAGATGAAAATTGAAATTTTAGGCTTTGATGACATGAAGGATTCTTATGAGTTTGATCTTAATTTTTCTAAGTCGTGGAGAAAGTGCAGAGCACCTATTCAAGATCAACAAAGTACTAAATGGGATGAATATTTTATGCAAGGAGGTATGTTGTTTAAAGGTATTCAGTTGTGTATACTGAGAGGACCAATGAGAACTAATTTGATAAAGGAGAAACATAGTGGTGGTTTGGCTAGACATTTTGGTATTGATAAGACATTGAGTTTTCTTAAGGAGAAATACTTTTGGCCATAGTTGTATAAAGATGTTCAGAAATTTGTGAAAAGTTGTGGAGTTTGTCAAGTTGCAAAATGAGTTAGTCAGAATACTGGATTGTATACAATGATTGTTGTACTTGAGAAACCTTGGATTAACATCAGTATGGATTTTGTTCTTGGCTTACCAAAGATAGTAAGAGGTAATGATTCTATATTTGTTGTTGTGGATAGATTTTCTAAAATGGCACATTTTATACCTTGTTGAAAGACATCAGATGTAGTACATGTAGTAGATCTTTTCTTTAAGGAAATTGTCAGATTACATGGATTGCCAAGGAGTATTATCTTTGACTGAGACAATAACTTTGTTAGATACTTTTGGAAGACCCTTTGGAAGAAGCTGGGTACTGAGTTGAAATATAGTTCTACATTTTAACCACAAACTGATTGATAGACAGAGGTTGTGAACAAAAGTTTGGGAAATATTTTGAGATGTTTAGTCAGAGACACACCAAGTAATTGAGATTTTGTGTTGGCATAAGCAGATTTTACATACAATAATTTAGTGAATAGGAGTACTGGAAAAACACCATTTGAGATTGTGAATGGGATATAGCTGAGAGGTATATCTGATTTGATGGATATTGCTAATAAAAGTAAGAGGAGTGCTGAAGGAGTAAAATTTGTTGAGTACATGAAGACATTGCATGAAGATGTAAAGTTGAAGCTGGAAAAGAGTAATCAGAAATACAAAGACAGAGATGATAGATCAAGGAGACACATGACTTCTGATGTTGGTGATGAAGTGATAGTTCATTTGAGAAAAGGAATATTTCCTGTTGGTGTTGGAAATATTCAAGAATTAACCAAGTTACTAAGAGGGGAGGGGTGAATCAGTAACTTCAAATTTTTCTCACTATTAGATGTATTAACATATAGTTCACTTTATCCTTTAGCATATAGAAAGCATGAAACATAAAAGCATTCACAACAATGACACATAGATTTGGTTACCCAGAAACCTTCCAAAAGAAAGTAAAACTGGGGTGGGGATGAAACCCACAAAGCTTTAATACTGCAGTATAAAGTTGGCCAGTTAAGGCTTACATTGATCACTTCTGATGATCTGCCCTGCTAGGAGCAATAAGGATTGCTAAATCCACCTTGTTAAAGGATTTTTACAAACTTACAAAGAAGTATGTACTCGGTAAAGAGATTTTACAAAAGACTGTTAAGTCTACCTTGTTAAAGGATTTAGTACTGATTCACTTGTTAGAATGAAATAGTAGATCTCTTACTTTGCAACTGGATTGCTGAATGAGATTCGCTGATGTACTGATCACCTTCTGTGATGAATTTGTCTCTGCTGCTCCTTATACTGCTGTAGCCCTTTGTAATTTACTTACTTTTGTATCTTCGCATATGTATACATTTTCTTATTACTCTACTTACTTTGGATATGATATAAACATTGCTTATATATCAATCCAAAAAAATTACAAAACAATTACAAAGTCGGCTCAACAAATAAACATAAGTTCGACTAAGTCGGCCCAAGTATGGTTACACAGTTCCTGCAAACTAACTCGGTGACTTTTTGATACTCGACATCCACTGCATTACTCGGCATCGTCATGCACTCGGTAGAAGTGAAGGCTCGGTTCATACTAACCACTCAGTAAGTTTTGAACTCGGTAAATGCTTGTGACTCGGTAGACATAATGTCACTCGGTTTACACTGTCCTGCTCGGTTTGCACTGTCCTGCTCGGTTTGCATTGTTCTGCTCAGTTTGCACTATTCTGCTCGGTTTGCACTGTCCTGCTCAAATTACACTGTTCTGCTCGGTTTGCACTGTTATGCTCAGTTTGCACTGTTCTGCTCGGTTTGCATTGTCTTGCTCGGTTTGCACTGAGGATGTAAATAAGTGTTGTCACTAGTGGCAATCCTGCTTAATGCCAACAATCTCCCCCTTTGACATTAGTGACAAAAACACTTATTTTCCCAAAACTTATATACATGAACCATGCTGAGATTTATTTTGATTTTTTCAAAATTTGTCTTTGTCATAGAGCTTTATAAATTATCTCCCCCTTTACATGTACTAACTTTTTCTATATACATATCTCCCCCTTTTTTACGATAATGCCAAAGGTGTATATACAAGTGTTTTACAGGGAGAATCCAAAATTTGATAGAAAAATAGAATGTACCTTCATTATTAGTGCCAGAGTTCTGTCCCAATTTTCTTGCAGAATCTTGCATGTTTGGATTGCAATTTGGACTTCTGCAGAGAGTTCAATCATGTGATCTGCTATTGAGAACTGATTGTCATGAAGTAATGTTTTGGAATGTTCAATGTGCTTATACATTGTATTCATGATGGGAAGGATCATGTGCTGAATGTCTAGCAGTGTGGACTGGATCCTTGTGTCTTCTTTCAGTAGTTCTGACTACATATTTGATAGGAATGAGATTTTCATGTGATGAGCAGAGTTTGAACTTGGTTCAAGTTGCAGCTTCTGTATGCTAATCTTGAAATCCTCATCAATTTTATTCATTTTATCCTTGACATCCTTGGTGAACTCGGCAACATTGCATAGTTTGGCCAAAAGAGAGGTAACATTCGAATAGAAAGATTCAAAGTTTGTCAAAACTGAAGATAATTCTACTTGATTAATAGCTATGTGCTGAGCAATGTGCTCAAGCACTTTATTGTTGAATTTCTTCTTGGATTTTTCAATTAACTTTTCTATCCCAGATGAATCCTCATTGAACTTATTTACCGCTTCTGCTAATTGTAACAAAAAATGTTGAGAGGAGTCTACTTTAATACCTAATGCTTCTGACAAAATGTCCTCAACATCTTTGATGATTTTATATTCCTTGTCTCTCTCCTCTTTAAGCTTCTTTTGCTTTGCTTTCCTTTGGAGGAGTTCACCTATGTTTTGCATTTGATCCGCTGATAGATTTGCAAAATCCAATGTTGGAATCTCTATTTCCTCATCTAGGTCTATATCCTCTACTATATTCTTGCGCAAAAATATTATACTTGGTTGAGCCTTAGGCTTATCTATTATGGTACTTAATGCCTTAGTAGTAGTGATAATAGACATAGTAGGACTAGCTATACAGAATGGTATATTGTCTACTAGAGAACTTAAAGCTGAAGTATTTACACTTGTAGAATCAAAAACTGGAATACTTACTACTAGAAAACTTGATGAAGTAGGAGACTGCAACTCAGTAGAAGAAATGGTAGTTACTTCTGTTGTTGCTATAGGTGATTGGACAAATGTTGAAGTTGTCACAACCATGCTTGAAGATGTCTCTGGGCTAGATGTAGCAACTTTTGCTGGAGAGGTAGGAAGTGATGCAATGACTTCTGCCGCTAACCTCATGGTATCATCTACCTTAGTGGCTTCTTCCTGTTCATCACTATCATCTTCAATGTCTTTTATTATAACTGATTCAGTACTCGGTTGGTGAAGATGATATATGTTCTTCCATGTGGCATTTGCACTCTTCACAACTGATTCAATATTGTTAATCAGAATCAAATAAGTATAAAACTTCAATGTCATCTTATTTTCATTCTCCTTCAATGCCTTCTTTATTTCATCATTTTTCAAGCTCGGCATTAACTGTTTCAGGGTTTGATCAAATATGTCCATTAGAGTTTGCCTTGCATTGGCCCATCTTATTTTTATTTTATCTAATAAAGCTTCTGGAAAATGTTGGGCTATTTCATCAGGAGAGTATTTCCACTGTCCCATCTTTTCAATGACAGCATCTTCAATCTCCTTTTGTTCTGTTTCCGATCTTATTTCATATTTTAAAGATTTTATATTACTTACTCCACATCCTTCTCTCAAAAGTTTGATCTTCTCTTGAAGGGTTAGAGGAGGCCTTTTGAATACTATATCTTTGTCCTTTTTGTCTGCCTTACCCTTTGCACTTCTCCTTGTAAATACGCCAGTGGGAGTCTCAGGTACCTTGGTGATGAATACCTTTCCTTTCTTCTTTGCAGGTTCTGGTTCCTCTGTTTTCTCATCCTTTTTCTCTTCTTCTTCAATGTCTTCTCCTTTTCCCTCGGTTAGCATTAGAGGTGTGATAGCTTGCATTTTAGCTATCCTCCTTTTTCCTTTATTTACTGCCCGTGGTAGCTTTATACTTAATTCAATTCTCACTTTTGCTTCTTGATATGTCCCAAAATATGGAGCTTTGGGATCAATAGGCTGATTTAGGAGGGCTTCAATGATATTCTTTGTTTCATCAATGTTTACCTCATAAGGAAGAGGTTTCACATGTACACTCCTCGGTTTAGCTGCTTGGATGTATACTTTGTCATAGTCCACCATGAAACAAATATCATCCTTATAATCCTCCACCAACTTCTGTGGAATCCAGAATCTGTTGTTCATTTTCTCCTTGAAAGACTCAAAATAATTATCCATGATGTTATCAAAATTTTCACCCATTTCTGAAATATATTCATTTATCTCATAAAGAATTGGCACATCCTTTCTCCATACTATTTTTCCTTTGGAAGGGAAGAATTTCTGAACATAGAAAAATAAACAGACCAGTAGAGATCCAAACTTACATGGATTGTTTTTGGAAGTTTAAATGCTTTCCATGTTCTTGTTAAACTTTTTTAGCAATAAATCTGTAAGGTCAAATGATAAATTATTCTTTACCACTTTGTATGCTAGGTCTACAGCTTCGCAGGGAACACTATTCTACCGACTTGAACTGTATATTTTATGAGCTATGATGTGTGTTCCAAACTTCAGTTCAGCATCAGTAATGCTTCTTATTTTCATGCCTCTACCGTCCCACTCAGCTAGGGTTTTCTTCTCCAGCTTTGTCCGACCTAGGGTTTTGGTAGATTTAACCTTGTTTAACATGGGAAGACCGGTGATTCAGTGAATCATCTTCTTAGTGATCTCTATGGGTTGCTCAAGCCAAATCTTGCCTTCGTGTACACGGCTGAGAATGTATCTAACCAATTTCTCCTAAAATTTTTAGGGTAAATGTGTAATGTGAACTAATCCCTTGTCTTCCAGATGTTTGTGCTTGGGTTTTAGAACACCATTCGCACACAGTTCTTCATGCACAATATCTAGCTCTAGGTTTCCCATCTCTTGAATTGCACAATTGAAATGATTGTGAATATCGTTAACAAGTAGTACCTTAGGAGGAATCTGAGATTGAGCTCCGTTCAGATCCAAGGTTGCTGCAATTGCGGGAACGAGTTTGAAGTCTGGTGCTCTCCATTCCCCTTTGATTACCATTTCTGTTCCTTTCTTCGCTGAAGCGCTGGATGATGCCATGGTAGCTCACAGAGAATTCTTTCCACAAAAGTATTTGAATCACTTGATTGCTCTGGGAATTTTCTGCTCTCAAAATGCTAAAGTTCACGATGAAGAATGAGTTTGATTTCTTGCCATTTGTTTACAACTCTGTCATTAATGCTTAGTAGAAATTAGGGTATGAATTTTGATAGACTGTCACCCACTATGCATTAATTTCTCGGTAAAGACTTCGCAACTCAGTGAACTTGAGAATTCATATTTCTCTGACCTCACTCAGTAATCATATTAGATAGCTCCCGACCTTGCTCAGTGAAAACTGATACCGACCTTCCTGTGATCTTATTGCATCTTGTATGCCGATTTAGATCTTTCTTTTAATTTAGTTCTGGAACTGCTTGATATTTGTCTATGACAATACAATTCCAGTGCTTTCTTGGGAATTTAGCTTGAGTTGGTAGAGCCACCCATTCCATTACTTGGACTGGTTTGCTCGGTAGATTTAGGAATCCACTATTGTCTCATCTGTTTCCTGATCTCAGTTGCTTCATTCTTCTTTCCATCTTCAAATTCACTAGCATTCATGCAATTTTTGGCTATATGACCGAGTTTAGTGCATTTGAAACATCTTATGGTAGTATCTCTTTTCCTTAGATGATGTTTTATGCAGTTCATGCCAATGTGTCCATATTCTCCATAGTAATGACATCTACACCAAGTGTTGTAATCCCATCCAAACATTGCTTTCACAATTTGTTCTGCTGGATTGAATGTTTTGGATCTGCACTCAGATGCCTTGTGACCTTGTTTGTTGCATTTGTGACAATTACCTTTGAATCTTGGTTTTTCCTTGCATTCATTTGCTTTGTGTCCATGCTGATTGCAGTTGTAGCATTTTCCATTGAATTCTGCTTTTTCATTGCTCCAACATTTATTTGAAGTATGTCCTATCTTGCCACAATGATTACAAGTAGGTTTCTGATTCCTTTGAGTACCTTGCTTAGAAGATTCACCTTCTCCTTTGTATCCAAGTCCTGCTTTTCCTTTTTGCTTATGAAGATTTTGATCATGCAGCTGATTTGAGTCTTCTTGGTTTTTTAGCATTCTTTCATTGATTTGTTTTTCGGTGTTTAGGTCCTCCACCAATCTTAGATTGATTTTCTTTTTAGATCTTAGTTCTTCTCTTGTGCTTTCTATTTTTGATCTTAGAGTCAGAATTTCCTCATTTGTATGGGAGATCTGATCAATTAGGTTTTCTAGCTGAAGGGTTTTGTTTTGGACTTCATTGTTCCTTCCATCTAATTCATCTTTCAACTTGTTTCTTTGTTCTAAGATCTCACAAAATCTTGTTGAGTGTAGTTCTTGTTCTCTTTTCAATTTTCTCACTTCTTCCTGCAGAGACCCATTCTTTTCTAGGAGTTCTTTGATAGCATTGTTTGCTTCATCAGAGCTATTTGAGGGAAAAAGATCTTCAATCTTTTCTTTAATGTAATTATGATCATTCATCTAATTTGCAAGTTCCTTCCTTCTTCTTAGGGATTGGGAAAGATGTTCTTTTGCTTCTTTAAGTTTAGCTATGGCCATTTCCAGATCTAGCTTTTCATTTTCAATCACCTTGTTCAGTTTGAATACCTCCATTGTCCTGGATCTTTGCTCAAGCTAGTTAAGCTTTATCTTGAGAACCAATACAGCTCTGATACCAATTGTTGGAAATATTCAAGAATTAACCAAGTTACTAAGAGGTGAGGGGTGAATCAGTAACTTCAAATTTTTCTCACTATTAGATGTATTAACATATAGTTCACTTTATCCTTTTGCATATAGAAAGCATGAAACATAAAAGCATTCACAACAATGACACATAGATTTGGTTACCCAGAAACCTTCCAAAAGAAAGTAAAACTGGGGTGGGGATGAAACCCACAAAGCTTTAATACTGCAGTATAAAGTTGGCTGGTTAAGGCTTACATTGATCACTTCTAATGATCTGCCCTGCTAGGAGCAATAAAGATTGCTAAATCCACTTTGTTAAAGAATTTTTACAAACTTACAAAGAAGTATGTACTCGGTAAAGAGATTTTACAAAAGACTGTTAAGTCTACCTTGTTAAAGGATTTAGTACTGATTCACTTGTTAGAATAAAATAGTAGATCTCTTACTTTGCAACTAGATTGCTGAATGAGATTCGCTGATGTACTGATCACCTTCTGTGATGAATTTGTCTCTGCTGCTCCTTATACTGCTGTAGCCCTTTGTAATTTACTTACTTTTGTATCTTCGCATATGTATACATTTTCTTATTACTCTACTTACTTTGGATATGATATAAACATTTCTTATATATCAATCCAAAACAATTACAGAACAATTACAGAGTCAGCTCAACAAATAAACATAAGTTCTACTAAGTCGGCCCAAGTATGGTTACACAGTTCCCGCAAACTAACTTGGTGACTTTCTGATACTCGGCGTCCACTGCATTACTCAGCATCATCATGCACTCAGTAGAAGTGAAGGCTCGGTTCATACTAACCACTCAGTAAGTTTCAAACTCAGTAAATGCTTGTGACTCGGTAGATATAATGTCACTTGGTTTACACTGTCCTACTCGATTTGCACTGTCCTGCTCGGTTTGCACTGTTCTGCTCGGTTTGCACTGTTCTGCTCAGTTTGCACTGTCCTGTTCAATTTGCACTATTCTGCTCGATTTGCACTGTTCTACTCAGTTTGCACTGAGGATGCAAATAAGTGTTGTCACTAGTGGCAATCTTGCTTAATGCCAACAGTTGGAACCTATGGGAAGTTGAAAATGAAGAAGTTTGGACCTTGTGAGATTTTGAAAAAAATTGATAGTGGATATGCATATGAGGTTGAGTTGCCTGATGACATGGAGATATCACCTATTTTCAACATTTCTGATTTGTATGAGTTTCATGAACCTGAAGAAGCCATGGCACTACCAATGGAATATCCTAAGAAGTAGACAGAAGAAGTTGAGCAGATTTTGGAGCAAAGGATTAGCAAAAGAACAAGAGGAAAATGATATATGGAATATCTAGTAAAGTGGAAGAATAGACTGATTGAAGATAGTTCATAGATTTCATAGTCTGAGTTGGATGCAACTCGGATCATACCTACTAAATGATTCAGAGAATCATTTCAAAATAATCCTAGGTGCCTGATGCAGGAGCATCTCAGGTCCTTGGTAATCCTGTGTCACCAAAAACATATTTGAGTTTTTTTTTGCTTGGTTTCTTCTTTGACTAGGTTGGTTCGGTGTGGCTTAGTTTCTTTTGTTCACCGGTGTTGGTCGGTTATTGTCTGGCACTCGGTGATGCTTGTCTGGCGCTCGGTTGGCTTTGCTTACCGATGGGTTTCTTTTGAGTTTTTGTTGAGGCTGACTTATGCATTCATTTTGGGTAACATATTTAATGCTAGTATCCATCATTGGGAAGTGTGTGGTCACAAATTTGACCATTCCTTCCATTGATTGTGGATCTAAAGGTTGACTCAGTTTGGGAGCCTCTTGTATAAGTATAATTGTTTGGTTAGAGTTTAGGGAGTTCAGTTGGAAGTAAGAGATATAAGATTAGAGATTGTTGGTAGATCCTCGCATGTTTGAGGAATTTTGTAATTCATTGTAACATCTGGCCATAATTGGGAAGGCCTTAGAGCATGGCATGTATGAATCAATTTGATAATAATAAGAAAGATTTTGCAATCTCTCTCTCACTGTGTTGTTGTTGCTTCTGCATGTACTTTGAGCAGGGTGGATCTATAGGGTGTGTCATTATTTGGCCCCTCCTATCTTACCTTGCATCGAAAAACAAACCCAAATCAACTAGCAAAGGAAACCTTGCTAAGAAATGCTTCCTATATTAATATCATATTTGATAAGCTATCATAAAAGCATAACTAATCACATAAGAAAGACAAGAGAAACACTATAGATAGCATAGATTCATGATCTAATCCTACTAGCATGAAAGAAAAAGAGAGAAAAGAAAGAGAGTAATTACCTCACCTAGTAAGATGCTCACCTTACCATGAATCACCAAGGAGGGAGAGCCCAACAGGTGGCCAAACCTGATAGTTCACCCATAAACTATGCTTTGTAACTGTAATGCATCTTCTGATGGCTTTTGGAATACCTATAGATCCACATTCTTGTATCACTATGGAATATAAAATGCATGTCTCTTTAGGATTTAGCAATTTATGTGTGTTACCTTATGAGGATTTAGCATATTTGAAATTGAAAATGCATGTCTCTTGAGGATTTAGCAACTTATGTGCATTAGCTTCCTAGGATTTAGCATATTGCAAAATAAAAACTATATTACAAGGGAGACCCTATATATGTTAACAACAATGTACACTTTATTCTTAGTGAGGAGTATTGACCCTTACATTGAAGAACATATATAATCATGAAAAGGGATATGTCACTTATGGAAAAAGGATCCTCAATGAGAAAGAGATCTTATCAATAAGACCCCCACCATAGAGTGCTTTGGATAAAATAGATCATCTTTCAAAGAAAAGAAAAGATAGATCAAAGATTCAATCATCAAGCCCCCTACGATCAAGAGGAAGAGGAATCTTGGAATGAAGGAATCAAACTTTAATCCTATAGTAAGGGAAAGAATTTATAAAGAACATAATTTGAAAAATAGAGAAGAGGTGATGACTTAGGACAACAACCTCTCACATAAAAGGATATCCATAGCCAACACATCAGTCAGTATAATAAAATAATGTTGCACAATAAACAAATGCCACTAAGCTAAGGAAAGTAGATCCCTAGACAGAGAGAAAGAAGGAAAAACCTTGCCCTCCAGGAATGAAACCAAGGGATACCTTTGCAAAAAAAAATGTCTTTAGAAAAGATATTATGAATACTTGAAGAGAGCTATGGATGATTATGAACCATAATACAAAACCATAGGAATAAAAAGAATAACCAATTACACTCAAAACATAATACATGCTAAGAGCCTAATGGATTCTAAAGAAATGAAAGAAATGCCTCTTGCCCCCTAGTGAAGAGACAAGAGGAGAAAAGATCTACATGATGGAAGAATGAGGGGTAAAATTATGAAAAAATTGAAATACCACACAAAACTGAGATATAATTTCTAAAACAACTATTTCTCTAACATACATCTTGAAATTCACACAATCAGCAAGTAAATGTGTACTACAATAGTGAAGAGGATATTTGTACTTGGAGAAAGTTAAGGATAAAAGTTGTTGTTGTAAAGAGGACATAGTTTGAGCCAGCCAAATGATTGTGGAATTATGAGAAGAAATATAAGGCATAGAAACATTAGGAACACTAGAAAAAGTGTAGGAAGCAGTGGGAATGGAAGACACAACTGGAGGAACACTTGGAACCATAGTAAGAAGGCTGTGAGGTAGGTAAAGACACTAGTGGACCACTCAAAGGAAGAGATGAAAGAGATGTAGCCAGTAAAGGAGGAGTGTAAGTATGAATGTTGAGTAAAGGAATGGAAGAAGTTTCCACACTAGTGACAGGAATAGTGAGTCCTAGATCTTGAGCTAAAGGTTTGATATTTAAATGCACAAGATGAATAATTCCACATAAGAGATTAAAATCTTGATCACTATCATGAAGGAGTTTATTAAAGGCCTCTATGGATTGAATAGACTATTTATGATATAATATTCTAGGTGCATCAATGTTGTAAATAGTGGAACATGAAGGTAAACATGCACACACCTTATGGTAAAGGTCAATTGAAGAGGTTGTGGAGGAAGATGAAATAGGAATAGGATCAATGGAGATCTCATTCGAACAATTTCATCCTCACTTACATGTACCTCATTAAGGGATCTATCCTCTTTTGTAATAAAAGCCTCATCAAAGTATTCAAAACAAAATTCATACATGTTGAACACAAAGTAACACTACAAGTATGAAAAATGTAAATATTTTTGTATTTTTAAAGAAATTTTTCAATTTTTTTGTATTTTTAAAATATAAATGCAAGAGCATAAAAGAAATCTACTTTTAGAATTATGTAAGATCTAACAAAAAATGCAAATCTAACACCAAGTAGAAAGAGTTGTCTATTGTGGGTTCACCAAAATGTAAGGTGGAAAAATTAGTGATGGATACGTAAGGTTTTGAACAATGCACCTAATAAAGAACCTAAACCAATATTTACCACCAAACATATAAATTGAGATGAAATGGAATATAGATCTAGAAATGCTTGTAAAGAATACTAAAATTAGATAATGAAATACATACCTCATTACATTAGCAGATCTTAAAATACTTATTTTCTGGTGTTTGTACTAAGTTTTTGGAGATTTTGCAACCAGATATGGCCTGGAAACACAGAGATAGAGAAAACCCAGAAACCTTTTTCTTTTTTGAGAAAGGTCAACCTTGACCTAAAGGAAATGTCACCCTTAACCCCAAAATATCAACCTTGACTTGCGCTGCTCCAACGGAAATTTTGTTTGGGAATCCTGAAAGTTTTCTGAAAAGGGTACTCAGATCCATTTTATAATTCATTATTCCACACCTGCACCTTAAAGAAAAAGGGTTTTGTTTTTGGATGACAGGTTTGCCTTGGTCAAACCCTAGTTTTGGAATCAACCTTGAAATATAATTGAAATTAAGTTCATGCTAGCAAGTAGTAGAAGTAGATCTAACAACAAAACTATGATATTCAATAGATATGCAATTGTATTTAAAATGTAAACAAGTATATTAATATGAAAGCTTGGACATTACACTAAAAAACATAATGTAAATCAAAACCTCCATGATTGTATTCTTGGAATCCACCTTGAAGGGAGAATGAATAGATCTTGAAGATGAATAAAGGATCTTGAAGGAAGATCACACCACCATGATGGATAGATCTAGGGTTTAAATGATGAATATTGAATGCTTGAATCAAATCCCTTCAAAGAATCAAATGCTTGAATCCTTTATCTTCAATGGAGAACTTGAATACTTGAATATAGATGATTGCTTGAATGCTATTGGTACTTGATGATCTTGATTTTTTCTTGATAATTGATGGAGAAAATGAGAGAAGGCTTCCTTTTATAGTGATCTAGGGCACAAACTTCTAGAGAGGCCGACATAGAGGAAATTTCCCATTAAGCCTATACCCCTAGAAATGGACCTAAATTAAATATATTTTAAGAGTTTACCATTTCGAAGCCCGAAATAGCGGACCCAGAAGCAAAAAAATAAACTTTTGAGTTTCCCTCACATACAGAAAACTTTTCGATGAAAATGGGGACCTGGGTCAAGGTCGAGGTCAACCTTGACCTAGGCATTTAGGACCCCTAGAAAATATGCTAGGTCAGGAAAATAGTGCTCGAGGGGGCCCAATCAGAGCCCTAAAAGGAACAAAAGATGGAAGAGGGGCACAAATTTGAGGACAACATGATGATCACCCAAAACACCCCCTAAGGAGGGTTAAACACTCTTAACATGGAAGTTCTTCCATTTTAAGATGATACAATTATTATGAGATCAGATACAAGATATGATGGATAGGAAGGTAAACCCTTAATTATTATGGCCTGCACATCATTTTCTCCTAAACTCAGTGGGAAATTAATTTAATTCAAGTGTTTTTTTCATGGGATAATTATTTTTTATAAAATATATCATTCCCATCAGTACCCGTATTAGCCAAGGAATTAGCATCTTTATTGCCTTCTCAATAGATGTGATTGTATTTAATTGCACATTAAAATAAGAAAGGATCCCAAATACCATTTCTAATTTTGATTTCAATTTCCAATTGGGAGTAGATCTGATTCTTAATGCATTGATAATAATTTGTGAATCTCCTTCAATTTCCAAATTTTTTAGACCAAGTGATTTGTATAAGATTAGACCTTCAACTAGAGCTTCAGTCTCTGCCATGTTATTGATTGATACCCTAATAGGTTTAGAAATTTTCCCATAAACCATACCCTCCCAATCATGGATTATAGAACCAATTGTTGCATGTTTGGGGTTTCCTCGAGAATCTCCATCAAAATTAATTGTGAACCAGTCCTTTGGAGGAGTCCATTTAGTCTCGTAGCTAGTTTTGATGTTTTATTTCCCACCTTTACCATAAAGGGGGGATATGATAAGTCCAAACCCTTCTTTCCTCATCTCACTATCCCAATATGAGAAGGATCCTTCAAAGTGATTCAGGTTTCTTAATCTATTTTCTACATTTTCAACTATACCTGCTTCTAGTTTGTTTTGTAGACATTTGTTTTTTATCTTAGATTCTTGAAAAAATCTACAATTTCTTTCTTTTTATAGTTCCCATACCAGTATTGAGGGGGCTATTTTCCAAATTATATCATAGAGAATCTTGTTCTTGGGTTTAGGCCAAGTTTGTAAGTGATTCAACAAGTGATTGTTTATGGCTAATTCGAAATGTAGTTTTTATTATAACCAGTGCCAACATTTTAGAGTGTATGGGAAAGTTAATAGGATATGATCCACTGGTTCCTCTTTGTTTTTACAATAGATACACCAAGAAGGACCTTCAAATCCCAACTTTCTAAACCATTCAGCCATATAATTTTCTTTTGAAGAGTTTCCCATAGGAACACACTTGTTGTGGGGAGACATTTCTTATCCCAACAGAGGTTTAAGGGTAATTCTAATTCTTTCCATTTTTTTTCCTTAACTAATTCATTATATCCATCTTTGACATTATAAGAACCAGAATTAGACACTGTCTAGACCAATTTATCATTTTTAAGTTTAGGAACAATTTGTCTAGAGCTTAAAATTTGATTCATTTCTAATTTTTTAATGGGATTTAAGGGCGTAGATTCTAAAGGTCTCCATTTCCAACCTAGGTTGGGTTCCCCTTCTAGAAACATCCCCCAAAGGTTTACTAATGTGTTTTTAATGTTTAGATATATTAGGCTATCTATGGGAGCATAACCTCCCCAAGAGTCTTCGCAGAAGAGGTCAAAAATTCCTGATCCAATATACCATGTTAACTCTTTCCTATGATATATCTACTATCTAGAATGAAATTCTATGCCCTAGAACCCTTGGTGGTGGGAGGGTTGTTATCCATTCTAAATATGCTTGTGTGGTCCTCGAGATTAAGATATTTATGAGTCAAAATCTTGGCCCATCTGGTACTAGGTTCATGATAGATCTTCCATAATTTTAATAATAATATTATTTAAGAAATAAATAATGCTAAGAGTTTCAATAAATATAATTATTTTATATAAAAATTGACAATATAACTATTTATAAATATAAGTTGAACTGATTAAGATAATAAATTATAAATTTACTTTAACTTTTAGGTTTTACTTTTACTTTTTAATTCAAAAGTCAAAATTGAAATATTTTAATTTTATTCTCATTTTCTTGATACACACACACACACACACACACACACACACACATGTATATATATATATATATATATATATATATATATATATATATATATATATATATATATATATATATATATATATATATATATATATATATATATATATATATATATATATAATTTGATTAGTTAATATTACATTTATACATATTTTATTAATATTTAAATTCTAATCAATTTTCAAAATTAGATTTATTCATTTACTAGAATCTATTAACTTAATAAATTAATTATTTAATGATATTATTCAAACACATTTAATGGAAAATAATATGTATATATTGTATAATATAATATAAATATAATATATAATACAAATATAAATAATTTATGTGTGTGTGTATAAAGAAGGCGGGTAAAAATTTATTGAATCAAATAAGAGAAAACAAAGAATCCATGAATAACAATGCACTTGGTCCAAAGGCTAGATAATAGTTAGTAATCTCCTAAGCCTCTCAAATAATCTCTCATATCATCCATAACAAGATCTTCTAGCAAAGAGGAATACTTATAATACAGTTGGCTCCAATCTTTGACATCGTACATTTTGATGTGCTCAGAAGCCCATGTAGCCAAACTATTTGCTACCTTGTTCCTTTCCTGAGGGATATGGCATAAGGTAACAAAATCTAGAGATCTTCTCAACCTAGTAATTTATCTGACCACACTCACTAATTTCAAATTCATATCCTTTATTTTGCTTCTATTCAACATGTCAACAACTACTTTTGAACAAGATTCATAGATGATCTTCCACCAACCCAATGCATAACACATCTCAAGATCATAAAGGATATCCATGGATTTCATAAAATTACTAGTGTGATAGACCTTATAAGTAGAGAAAAAGAATTGAACCAATCTAAAGGAGTCTGTACCAACCCCTCCAATCCTAGCATGTCCAAGATTATCTCTAGAAGAACCATCAGTATGAATCTTCAAAAGCTCAACAGGGGAAGGTTCCCAATACCCCTCTTGAAGAGTCTTATTCATTCCATGATGAACCACATGATATGAGGAGAAATGACACCTATAACACTCCAAACCTAAGCTCTGAATAATAGGCAAGTCCCTAGGATCCACATCACTAGATATATCACACTTGGCTAAGAGATTTTCCTACAACCTACTAATATTTTTTATCCATTATTAGTGATTCATCATTTTCTTACCTTTAAATATTCTTCTATTTCATTCCAACCATATTTTCCATAAAATAAATGTAGGTCCAATGTTCCATGTAGTATGCAGGAAAGAGGCATGAGTAGGGGGTAGCCTAACTGGTTCCAAAAATTTGACAAGGTAGAAAAATGAAATAATAGATTATTCCAAAGTTCCCAATAACAATGTAAGAATTCTCTAAAATATGGACATAATAAGAATATATGAGAGGAGGTTTCCTCACTTCCCCTACAAAGAGAACACAGAGAAGGACCCTAAAATCCATGCTTGTATAAGTTGTCCCAACTGAGACATTTTTTTTTGAACCACTAACCACATAAGAAAATTCACTTAGGTTAAGAAAAGTTTCTACAAACCTATTTCCACCAAGGCACCCCAACATCCTCAAAGTGTTTTCTTACTAGATCTCTATATCTTGAGAAAATAAAAAATTTACCTTTTGGGTTGGGGCCCCAAGCAAGCTTATGGAAATTTTCTTTGAATAACTGTAGACCCTTCCTACAAGGATTCTCACAAGTTCCTAAATTTTCTCATCATATCCTCAAGGGGGCCATTCATTTGGTTCCTTCCAACTGAAAACATCCACTTATGCCAAATGTCACAAGGCTTTATAGTCTCCCACCTTAGTCCAGCCAGCCTCAAGAAAAATATTATTCAGAGGTTGGAGATGTGGATACTCAGAAAGAAGAGGTGGGAAGCCATCCCATAAATCCATATAGAATAAGGCTTCAAAATATTTATTGAAAATAAAATAAAAATCCCTATTTGATTAATTTGGCCCCTCTTTTGAGATTACTCCAAATAATAGATCCTTTACCATGGCTTTCAACATTTTCTTATTTCTATTAGACTCCTAAATCATCTCCAAGGGGTCCAACTTGATAATGTCCCAAAATTCTTGATAAAATTCTACAACAAAACCATCAGGTCCAAGAACTTTCCCTCTTGTCACTTGGAAAAATATGCACTCCATCTCCTCTAACATGATGGGATTGATGAGGAGGTCATTCATCTCATTAGTAACCAAGGAAGCAATGCAATCCAAGATTAAATCCACCTCCTCTCTATGCATAGGATTGTTCTCTTTAAAGATGTTTGAATAATATTGAACAACCTCCCTCAAAA
The DNA here is from genome assembly GCA_027943335.1 of Chamaecyparis obtusa. Taxonomy (NCBI): domain Eukaryota; kingdom Viridiplantae; phylum Streptophyta; class Pinopsida; order Cupressales; family Cupressaceae; genus Chamaecyparis; species Chamaecyparis obtusa. The sequence goes on along the minus strand of BSBK01003933.1, from coordinate 109,662 downwards.
TCAAGCTAAAAGAAGACAAAATATATCGTGTTAGAAATAGAGAATACTGAGAGGGGGGTGAATCAGTATTCTACAAAATTTTACTTTCACCCAATTATGGATATAACAGATTATCTTAATACATGCATAATAGAATAAACTAAATAACATGCATAGCAATATAGCAAAAGAACTCACAACACATTATTTGTTCTTGAGGAAACCCTAGCCAAGGGAAAACCCCTGTGGGGATGGTACCCACAAAGATCGACTAATCAAAAGTATCTTGTTAAGGATGTTGAGCCTGTTAGGAGCCTATTACATGCATATAGTGTCTCAGTCCTGATTAAGGGACTTTAGGCCTTGTTAGAAGCCTCAACCCTGCTAAGAGTTGGTAGTACAAAATATGATTACAAGATGAGCCCACTGCCTAAACAAGTAATATACAATGATTACTGATTACAAAATAGGGCAAGGTACATAACCTTATACTACTTTCTTTTATTTCACAACTTTGCATCAATAACTTTTTGCTTGCATTACAATTACTATCATTACTCTACTTCGCATTTCATATGCCTTACATTTATACAAGTTATTAAGACTAATAACTCTTACAGTCGGCTTCACATAAGCTTATTAAAAAATACATATTTACCCAAGGGTTAACATCTAGGATGTTGTCCCTTTATATTATTAAGACATTATTTTGATAAACAAAATAATCCCTTAACTCTTTACCAATTTTGTCTTCTTATTCTATCTTGTCGGATTAACACTGTCTCTAGTAACACTGCCATAACTTCTTCTGTACATTCCGTACAAACTTACACTCTCTGGTGAGTCTTCAATAGTCATCATAGTATCTATGTTCAAGTTTTTAAGCACTAAACTTACTCCAAATGACATCGCCAATCAAAAATGTCTCTAGGTACACTGGTAAAATACCATTTTACACTTAGACAATTTTGCTTTGCGCTTTGTTATACTTGCTCTCTGTCATATGCGGTCTTCATGTAGACTATGTGTTGCCATAATGAAAACATCTAGATATCAAACTCAGCCAAATTTCCAACAATCACCCCCTTTGTCATTGGCGGCAATATATGATTAAATTAGCTAAGTCTCAAAACTTCAAAAACTCAAAATTGTGGCCATAACAAAAATATATCTTTGTTGTCCTTATAACTCCATATATCTTATCTATATTCTCTACCCCCCCTAAGAATATACTTCCTTATCATATATAAATCAATTTTCTACTATATATCTCTCCCCCTTCGACAACAATGACAAAAAAGTGCCAAAAACTATGTTAAAAAATGTTGTATACCTTGATTCAAGATTGCACACCCGGTAGGCTTGCAACACAATTTGCAAAATTCACTTTAATGCTCTCTATCTCCTTCTCCCATGCCTTCTTAATGGAATCTGCAACACTAAGTAGTACACAAAATCAATAAGATGCAATCTCACATGCTTGAAGGTTTGCAAAGCTAAACTTCTCAAAAGATGTCTTTGATGAAAGACATTCTTCCAACTGTCCTTCAACAATGCTTATTTTTATTGTAATGTGCTCTCTTAGAAGAGAGAATCTTCTTAATTTCTTGTCCTTTTCATCATTGAGAATTCTTATTTCATCATTTATTTTGTTGATTCTTTTCTCAATATCCAATATCTTCACATTAGGGCTGGCTACAAGACTTATCTCTGACTGAATTTCTACTTCTTTAGCTTTAATCTTCTCAACTACTTCAGATACATGGTTTTCAAATTTTGTACACTGAATGTACAAAGTTTTACCTTTGTCTAAATTCCTTCTAAGGTCTTTATTTCAAGCATCTAGATTTTTAATATCATTTCTGATATTATGACTTATATCATGAATTATTTTGGCCTCATAGGCTGCCTAAACCTTCACTTTAGCTATATCTAATAAGTTAGTGAACTCATTATCAAATGCATTCATAACTTTCTTAGCTCTTTCCAGTGGGTCTACCTCTTCTATCTAGTTATTCACAACACTTTGTAACTTCTCTATTATTTCTAGCAATGATCCTTCAAGGCTTGTCACCTTCTTGTTCTTTCCTTCTTCACTAAATCTGTCTTGTACTTCTAGAGACGAATTGTCAACAATGTCCTCAAGATTTTTAAAAGGATTATCATCACTGTCCAATGTGATCTTAGTTCCTTCCACATGCATTGATTCATCTTGAATGTTAATTGATGGTGGAGAGGGACTCCTTTGATGCTCATCTTCCATAGCCTATTCTGCTAGCTTTGCTGCACTAGAGTGTTTTCCAACACTAGATGTCATTACCTTTATTATTGCTTGCTCTGTTTCTTTGTTTATCTCTTCATATTTTCCTCCAATATCTAAATGGTTCTTCTCTTTGTTCTCAGATGGGTTCCAAGTTCTTTCATAATTTCATTAAAATGATTTTCATCTCTGACATCACATAGTTTTCTCACAATATTTTCTCTAATTTTATTGTCTTCTTTTGTTGCTCTTTTTTTCCTGTTAACTATCTTCTCAAATAAATCATTAGGTATCTTACCTTGAATTGTGTCAAACTACTTATCTGCTAGGATCATGTGTCTCACAACTGTATTCTCCAAATTCAATCTTTCTGAATAGTTATAAAGATCATAGTGCTTGTTCATCTTAGAAAAATCTCCATCACAAATAATTTGTTCATTTACCTTCTCAATCTTTGGTTTCCATGTCTTCTTTTTCACTTGTGTATCTTCATCATCTTTTATTTCAGCTATCTTCCTCTATACTAGTGGTACTATTGTCTTCTATCTTTTACCTAGTCCAGTAGCAATTTCTTTCACTCTTTTCCCTAGTGGAGTTGAAGATGATCTTGTAGATTTCCTAACTTCTTGTTCTTCTTGCCCTACTTTCACCTTATGCTGCAAATTTCCAATTTCAACCGTTGAGAGGGGTGGACCAGACAAAGCTTCCTTTTGTCCAATGTCTCTAATAGTTGTTGATGTCTGCTTAGCAATCATAAACTCTTGTTCTATCATTCCTATGTCTTTTAGAATCTTCTTAATTGTGCTTTCTAATCTCTTCTTTAACAGTTTTTCTTCCTGAATAGACTTTGTAGAGTTGAAGTTCTCCTCAAAAGTCCTAAATCTATTGTTATGAATATCCAACTTTCTCTTAAGCAATCTGCTCAAATATTCTTCTGCTTCAATTTTATAAATTTCATAGCCAAGAGGGTCTATGAACTCTACTCTAGGTTCAACTATTTTAATGAATGTAAAGTCAATGTCAACCATAAAACATATCCCATTCTTATACTTTTCAACTAATGACTGTGGAATCCTTGATCTATTCTTCATCAAGTTCTAAAATGTTTTTATTACCAACACTGCGCTCTCATTGACCTTGTCAATAAGGTGTCTCATATACACTTTGTTTATGCTTTCCATTGTGGTCTTACTAGCATTCCAATCATCATGAATAGTGTAAGGGAATCTTCTTAACAAATGAAAAAACATATAAGTGATCAATGATGAAAATCTAAATTGGGAGTTCTTAGTCGTCTTTATCTTCTCCAAGTTCTCAAATAGTTGAATTCTCAAAATTTCACACATGTCTACTTGTACTTTGTCAACACACATTAAATAGGCTGCATGAATAATTCTACCTACCATGTCATCCACCCTTGAATTAGCACAAGATTTAGCTATAAGGATCTTGCACAAATACCTAACATCATCTTGTTGTATCTTGCTAATCACTATACCTCTACCATTGTAAGATGATTTAGTGTTGTCTAATACAATTTTCTTCACATTCTTTTCATTAAAGGGTATGACTCAAGATTTAGACAAACCAGTTACTTCATGAATTAGGTCTACTATTATGTCTATCACTCTATCATCTAACCAAAATTTTCCATTATGTATTCTGCTTAGAATTATTTTAGTACATTCTTCATCATCAAATTCATACAATAAAAAATACTTTATGATTTCATTATCCTTCAAATGCTCAAAACCTACTTTCAATGACACATCCTAATTATAAAGCTTCTCATACTCTTTACTAAAATCACTATCACCGAGGGTCTCAAGTTTACATCCCAAATAGCTTCAAACATTCTCTAAATGTAGAACTCCATCTCGTACGAATGATAAAGCCAATTTAGGGTGTTCTTCCAAAGGTTCTGCTGGTTGCCTTTTGATCTTAGGTCTATTCTTATCTCTTACATTGTAAATCCTTATTCATAAAGGGGGGACCAGGGTTACATGGTTGCCAGGAAGGATCCCAATATACAGGTTGTGTGATGACACTCACTTAGGTGGTCTCCTAGTACCTTGACCTCTATGTTATAGTATGATGATACTTTATGTTCTTTTTGAGTCTTGGATTTCTATATCTTTTGAGCCTTTAGATTTCTTAGGGCCTTGTGAGTATCTTGGTTCTATCTCCTAGCACGGGGGGTGGAACCTCTTCAGTGCCACATGGTTGGGTGGCAAAAAAATCTTTCGAGGTCCTGTTCATGGTTCGTGACTTGGATATGTTCAATTCTATGAAGACCTTTATATTGTATCATTGTTACTAAAAATAAAGATGTAATGATATGTTGTAATGCCTTTGAGCCATTTATGTACCTTTCATTATGAGATCTATTATTAGAAAGATGTAATTGAAAAGAAAAGCAATGTGATTGGGAGGGATAGTTCTAGGCTTGATTTCAAGGGTTATTATTTGAAAAGAACAAAGTTGGAAATGTATAATGTAATATTGAATGATATTATCTATCTCTTCTCTATTGCAATGAAAGAAAATGTTTATTATGCTAAGGTTAAAATATAATTTGTGATGAATAGTTATTCAATGTGTAAGAGGGAGAAATGAAATTAGTATGTAAAGTAAGGAATATAATTGTAAATGAAATGTTATTTTCTTACCCTATCTCTTAAGTTCTAAATGTGGAAGTAAAGAAAGGTAATGAGATTCAATTTGGATAAGTAATGTAAACATGTTAGTAAATGATTTGATTAAGGGAACCTTAAGGAATGTAAATGTGAAGAAGTAATGATGTAATGGTAGGAAAACATTTATTAGTTGCAATTTTTTTTCTTAAGACCTGATTCCTTATGGGTTCCCTGGTGGGGACATTACATTTGGTATTAGAGCCCTAGTTTCTACACTGGGAGCTTAGGGTCTAGTTACGTTTGAAACTCAAAACTTTTCAACACATTGAATGCTACTTTTAAAGCTACACTTAAAACTAATATTGCACCACTCTCGCAGGATGCCTCCCATTACCCACGGAAGAGCTAGGGACAAAACTCAGCAGTCTTCCTCTAGATCTCGCCCAAAGAGTTCCCATGGGGAACATGAGGGAGAACAAAATTGAGATAACCATAGGAAAGAGAGTCAAAGAAATGAATCTAAAGGAGCCCAATTTAGACAACTTATGCAACAACTTCTACAGAGACTTGACAACCTTCAAAATAGAGTCAATTTCAAAGAAGGAAACCAAGCTGAACATTAAGATAGGGAAAGAGAGACAGGAAGGACCTTAGAAGGAAGGTTCTTAGGGTATTCCTTAGAGTTAGATGGACAGCTAAGACATAAAGGTAGAATTTATGTACTAGTTTCAAGCAATCATCAGAGAGTCATCATGGTGGAAGCACACCGTGCTCCCTATTTAGCTCATCTAGGTGTGAAGAAGATGTATTCAGATATGAGATAACTATATTTCTGGTCGAGCATGCCGAGGGATATAGCTGATTTTGTGGCTAGGTGTCTGGAATGTCAGAGGGTCAAGGCCGAGCATCATCATCCAACAGGCCTCCTTCAATGACATTTGATTCCTGAATGGAAATAGGATACAATATCTATGGATTTTATTGTGGAACTAGCAGTCACGTATCTGAGACATGATGCTATCATGGTCATAGTGGATAAGTTAACCAAGGTAGCACATTTCTCACCTATGCAGTCATCCTATACTACTACCTGAGTAGCCAGAGTCTTCATGAAGGACATAGTCAGATTACATGGTGTTCCTAGAAAGTTTATCTCTAATAGAGATCCGGTATTCCCTTCTGAGTTTTGGACCTCTTTGTAGCATGGCTTAGGGACTCAGCTGGATTTTAGTTCTACATACCACCTAGAGACCGATGGTCAGGCAGAGTGAGTTAATCAGGTTCTTGAGGACATGCTTAGGATGTATGTGATGGATAGACAAACTCACTGGGAAGATTACTTGTACCTAGTGGAGTTTTCCTACAACAATGGCTATCATAGTTCATTAGGGATGTCACCATTCCAGGCTCTTTATGGTCATCCTTGTTGTACCCCTCTGAGTTGGGATCACTTAGAGGACAAAGTATTACTTGGCCCCGTGATGTTACAAGACATGGAGCAGTAGGTTCAAAGGATTAGAGAACATCTTATGATAGCTCAGGATAGGCAGAAGAAGTATGCCAACACTGATAGGATTGATAGCTAGTTCTCTGTTGGAGATAAGGTGTTTTTAAGAGTTTGCCCACGTAAGAGCCCTATCCATTATGGAAAAGGTTCTAATTTGGCACCTAGATTTGTAGGTCCATTTGAGATCCTTGAGAGGATAGGACCCATTGCTTACCAACTTTCCCTACCACCTAGCCTTGTATGTGTGCATGATGTGTTTCACCTATCCTTACTTAGATAGTATATTCCTTATTTGACTCATGTTTTGCATTGCAACACTTTATAGGTAGAAGATAGAAAGTTGGCTTTGGAGCCAGTACGCATACTCCAGAAGAGGACTTTGACCCTTAGGGGTTGCAACACAGAGTAGGTAAGGGTCCAATGGGACCCTAGTGATGATACCTCTACTACTTGGGAGGATGCTAGCAGGCTCGGATCTGCATATCTGTACTTGTTTGTAGGCTTCTAAGAGTAAGCCTAATCCTAGGGGGAGAGAATGTAATGCCCACCCTAGAATCTTCCTATGTTAGATAGATAGGAGAATTGCTTTGACCCTTTGGATTTTATGATGGACTATAATTATTATTTAGTTAGCATTTTATGAGACATTTGAGCATATATATTCATTAATGCAGTTTATTTGGACATATTAAATGAGTTATAATTTAATGATGAATGGCTAGAAATGAACTATCAGTAAAATGTTTTACATTGATTTGTGTTATGATGTTTATATTATGAACTAACCCTACTAAACCTATTATGGTTTGATGTTCACTAGTTGATGTGAGTGTAGGATGAGGAGGGGTAGTCATAGTTACTCCTACAGGAGATCCACATGATGTCGCACTCTCCCTCCTTGTTTGCCACTGTCTGTTTATATTTATACATTGGTATATGCATATCAGTTGATGCTGCAGGATGCAGATACCAGGCATCATCTCCACCTGGCTACATAGGTCTGAGCGTGTGTTCAAAATACTCCACCTATTGATGTGTGGAGATTTAACTAAGATATTCTCAAGGTTACCCATGGACTTAGAATTCTATGTAGGAAGTTATCATAATTGGGGAAGTAGAATGCAGTTTGTGTTATGGACTTGATTTGATGTTGGTCTAAGTTTATGTTATGAGTTAGAATTAATCTATTTTATATGTATAATAATTATAAATATGTTATAATTATTTGTATTTTATATAGGTATGTGTATATGTGGGTGCAGATGCATATATCCATACTTATATAAATAATAATAATTGTATGTTTTCATTATTTGTGTAAATGGTATGTTATTTATAAGAAGTAAATAAAGTGAGTAAAATAAAGTATATTTAATGAATGTATTTAATAAAAGGAAAATGCCCTTTGTAGTAAAATTAGCTATCTAGGAGGGAGTTGAACTCAAGACCTCCTTGAAGTTAGGCTACCTATTTTCCTATTGTGCTATGTGTTTTTTTTGAAAGGTATTTGTCTATTATTCTTGTTATGCCTTCATTTCAAAGATATTTTTAATTAATTTTATTAAAACCTTGATTAAGTCTTTACAGGAAATTATTTGGTTATTTCTTCAACCAACTATGGAAGTTGGGGAAGTTGCTTCCTGTAAAGGAACTCCTCCAACCACATAGTTAGAAGATAAATAATTGAAGATTTTTGTGTGTGGGAGGATGATAATTTTTGGAAGCTTTGTTTTCTTTTGAGTTATCTTTAAATGATTTCTCTAGAAATTTTTGGTGAAAGTTCTCATGAGTTTGTGAGTCTCTAGTTGGTGAAATCATCTGTGTGAGGATTTCTTGGAGTTGATTGTGAGAGGAAGATTTACAGAGGGATATCTACTCAAGGATTAAAGTTTCACAGAGATTCTTTGCAGGACCCAAGGTAGGGTCTAAACTAGAAAGAATCTCCATTCTTTCTCTTTGTGTATGAAAGTGTTCTCTGTGTGTTGTATTGTCTATGTAAAATTCAGAATGACTATGTTATACATATATATGTTGTGCTTGTATTAGTGATTTGAAGTTTAGGATTATGTTTAAATATTTTTCCATGTTGTATGTAAATGAATATTTCTACATTTGTAAGAGGTTGTAGGGTCCTTGGCATTTTCCTTGTATCTCCTTTCTTATTCAGAATGTCCACGAGTTCTTTGAGGCTTTATAACTTTTGTTTCAACCCTACAGTTTCATATCTAGTTTTGCACCACCTTTCTTTTTCCAGATCTAGAACTAATTTTTTAGATAGATAGGATGTATTGATGGGCCATTTTTGAAGGAAAATTGGGACATCTCAAATTGGTTGTGCTCAGATTAGGCAACCATAGTCCCCATAATGCCTAGTTTAACCCACAAGTCAAAGTTGACAGTTATATTCTGCAGTTCCTATGAGTTTAGTATCAACTGAGCCAGGTCGGTTTAGTGTCAACCGAGCTAGGTTGGTTTAGTGTTAATCGAGCTAGGTTGGTAGTGTGTCAACCAAGCAAGGTCGGTATAGTGTTACCTGACCAAACCAGCATTAGCCGACCAAAATAGTGTTCACCGAGCAAAACTATGTCAACTGATCAAACCAGTATTAACCGACCAAACTAGTGTCAACCGACCAATCCAGTATGAACCAACCAAGGTAGTGTCAACCGACAGAGCTAGTGTAAACTGAGGAAAACAAGATTCAAGATTTATACAAGTATAACATTTAAGTATAAGTCACAGTACTTTATTCTTTAATTTCTTATACTTTAAGCTATACTTGTATAAAGAAATTAAGTACCTTCTGAGATGATTGAGATATGTTCTAGATTCATAGGAGTTAAGATGCAACTTCTAATTTTGAGATTTCTTAAAAATTCAGACTTAACCAAATTTTAGGATCATGAGGTTTCCATAGATGGATCTTGTTTTTGTGCATGCGAAAGTTTGTATCTCCTATATATGTTTGTTACTTGCTGTGTTGAGGTTATATGGTTTATTTATGATGTTTTTTCACTTGTCTTATACTTGCGTTTAGTTTTTTTAGGCTAGGACTTGTCTCGGTGGCCTGTGTGCATGGGATGGTTCCTTAGACCTATAAATGAGCCTTGGAAAAGTTTTACTTGTGCATGTGAAAAGTTTTATGCTTTATTTTGAATAGCCTTGTGATAGAACTTCTTCCAATAGTTCCTATTATATATATGGATATGGTTAGGACTCGTTCTAAGGGCCTGAGTGCACAACGGAGTCTCCTAAACCTATGAATCAGGACTTGGAAGTGTTATTTTGTATTTGTGGCTTGTGATGGGTTAAGGGAATAGGAACCTTAAGTGAGTGGCTCACCATAGGTGTTGGAACCCTAAAGTGGTTGCCAGATGATCCTATGTGTGGGTTTGTAAAAAGTGATAAAATTAAAAATTTACTTAGGAAGGGGGGATTCAAAAGATAATGAAAGAGAACATAATAATGGCCACACAGACTTGATTGGAGTATTGGGACCATGGATAACTGCCAGGATGGATCCCTATTCATAAAGGGGGGACCGGGGTTACATTGCTGCTAGGAAGGATTCCAATATATAGGTTGTGTGATGACACTCACTTAGGTGGTCTCCTAGTACCTTGACCTCTATGTTATAGTATGATGATATTTTATGTTCTTTTTGAGTCTTGGATTTCTATATCTTTTGAGCCTTTAGATTGCTTAGGGACTTGTGAGTATCTTGGTTCTATCTCCTAGCACGGTGGGTGGAACCTCATTAGTTCCACATGGTCGGGTGGCAAAAAAATCTTTCGAGGTCCTGTTCATGGTTCGTGACTTGGATATGTTCAATTCTATGAAGACCTTTATATTATATCATTGTTACTGAAAATAAAGATGCAAAGATATGTTGTAATGCCTTTGAGCCATGTATGTACCTTTCATTATGAGATCTATTATCATAAATATGTAATTGAAAAGAAAAGCAATGTAATTGGGATGGATAGTTCTAGGCTCGATTTCAACGACTATTATTTTAAAAGAACAAAGTTGGAAATGTATAATGTAATATGGAATGATCTTATCTATCTCTCCTCTGTTGCAATGAAAGAAAATGTTTATTATGCTAAGGTTAAAATGTAATTTGTGATGAATAGTTAATCAATGTGTAAGAGGGAGAAATGAAATTAGTATGTAAAGTAAGGAATATAATTGTAAATGAAATGCTATTTTCTTACCCTATCTCTTAAGTTCTAAATGTGGAAGTAAAGAAAGGAAATGAAATTCAATTTGGATAAGTAATGTAAACATGTTAGTAAATGATTTGATTAAGGGAACCTTAAGGAATGTAAATGTGAAGAAGTAATGATGTAATGGTAGGAAGACATTTATTAGTTGCAATTTTTTGTCTTAAGACCTGATTCCTTATGAGTTCCCTAGAGGGGACTTTACATTTGGTATTAGAGCCCTTGTTTCTACGCTGGGAGCTCAGGGTCTAGTTACGTTTGAAACTCAAAACTTTTCAACACATTGAATGCTAGTTTTAAACCTACACTTAAAACTAATATTGCACCACTCCACCAGGATGCCTTGCGTCACCCACAGAAGAGCTAGGGACAAAACTCAGTAGTCTTCCTCTAGATCTCGTCCAAAGAGTTCCCATGGGGAACATGAGGGAGAACAAAATTGAGATAACCATAGGAATGAGAGTCAAAGTAATGACTCTGAAGTAGCCCAATTTAGACAACTTATGCAATGACTTCTATAGAGACTTGACAACCTTGAAAATAGAGTCAATTCCAAAGAAGGAGACCAAGCTGAACATTAAGATAGGGAAATAGAGAGAAGCCCTAGAAGGAAAGTTATTCAAGAATTTGAAGACAGGGATACCTCTCATATTAGGGACTTGCTCAAAGTCAAGGTACCCCTCTTCTATGGCAATGAAGGGGGATCTACAGTAGAAACCTGGTTGTTTGACCTTGAAAGGTGTTTTTCTATGCACCCTTTTAGTAGTAATGTCAAGGCCAGATGTGCCATTATGAATCTAAGGAAGTTTGCATCCACATGGTGGCATATGGAAGAAGACAAGCTTCAAGTCACCATCAACACTATTTCATGGGAATTGTTCCTAGAAAAATTTAAGGATTGGTTCATGTCTAATCAGTGAAGGCAGGGAAGGGTAGAAGAATTCCACCACCTTAAGCAAGCCAACATGTCGGTGGAAGAGTATGAAAGAAAGTTCTATGAACTTAAGCCTTTCTCAGGCTTTAGAGATGATGGACCCATACTTGTCCAACATTTCATTAAAGGTCTGAACGACCAAATATCAAGACAGGTAGTAGTCTTAGAACCCAAAAATCTCTGGGATGCCATCACTAAGGCATACTTTGTTGAAAGGAAGGACAAAGGAAGAGGCAACTATGCTAGTGGCCAAACATTCAATGTTGGATCAGGTTCTAAGGGGAACTTGGATCAAGGAAATTACAAGTCTAAGAACCAACAATCATCTTTCAAAGGTGGACAAAATTTCCCTAAGAAAAAGTCTCAGAATAATAGAAAAAACAATGGGAAGTTTCAACAACCTCAAAACCATAACAACTTTTGAGCACAACAAAGGTTTCCTCCACAATCCCAGAATTCTCAAAATTTCAATAGAGGAGGTTATCAACAATCCAGTGCACCTCCTACAAAGAGCTTGGGAAGAAATACTGGGTGTTACTCTTGTGGACAACAAGGACATATTGGGCCTCATTTCCCTCAACACATGAATCTCGCCAATCAGAATCAAGCAGTTTCAGAACCAACAGTAGGAGATGTCAGTCAGTCTCATAGGGTGTTTGCCAAAGTGGAGCACATACAAGTGGATCACCAAAACACATTTATAGAAACTTTAGGTTTTTTAAAGGGTAAAACTATTTCTATTCTCTTTGATTCGGGAGCAACCGACTCCTTCATATCTTCTTCTTTGATAGAAAAGTACGGGCTAGCAGTAGTAGGGCAAGGAGTTAAGTGGCAGGTAGAGCTAGCCTTGGGGGCTAAAATGACCATAGATTTGTGTGTTCAAGGTTGCAACTTGGGATTAGGACCTTTTTCTACCAATGTTGATCTTCAAGTTATTCCTCTTGGATTGTATGGAGCTGTCCTAGGAATGGAGTGGTTGACAACACATGAAGCTAAGATAGATTGCAGAAAAAAGCTCATTCATTGCTTGGATGATTTAGGTATTAGCTATGTAACTTAAGAAATGCATGAGGAAAGGATGCCAACTTTTTGCAGTCATAGTTAATGATTTGATGGAAAAGGAAGATAGAGAAATTATACTCAAGCACCCTTTGCTTTATTAGTTTGCAGATGTATATCCAACTAAGATTCTGGGAACGCCTCCCAAAAGGGATATTGATTTCTACATAGAGCTCGTGCTAGGAGCTGAGCCTATCTCTAAAGTTCCCTACCGCATGACCACTCAAGAGTTGAGTGAATTAAAAGTTCAATTTGAAGAAATTTTAGAAAAAGGCTTTATCAGACCAAGTGTGTCACCTTGGGGAGCTCCGATTATCTTTGTTAAAAAGAAGGATGGTTCACTACAGTTGTGCATTGAATATCGTCAACTCAAAAAAGTATCCATTAAGAATCAATACCCTTTTCCAAGAATTGATGACCTATTTGATCAGATGAAAGAAGCCAAGGTGTTTTCCAAGATTGATCTGAAGTCGGGTTATCATTATTTAAGGATTCATGAAGCTGACATTCACTAGATAGTTTTTCGTACTCGGTATGGACACTATGAATTTACCGTAGTACCTTTTGGTCTCACAAATGCACCATCAGTATTCATGAGTCTTAAGAATGGGGTATTCAGAACCTTCTTGGATAAATTTGTCATAATTTTCCTAGATGATATTTTGGTGTATTTTGAGACAGTGGAAGAACATGAGCAACATCTTCGACAAGTGTTACAATGCCTTCATGAGAATTAGTTATTTGGAAACTTGGAGAAGTGTGATTTCTTTCAAACTGAAGTTAAGTATCTTGGTCATGTTATCTCAGGAGAAGGTATAGCAGTTGATCTCACCAAGATACAAGCTATAGTTGAATGGCCAACCCCCACCAATGTCTTAGAGGTTCGTAGCTTCATGGGTTTAGCTAGATACTACAGAAGCTTCATCCAAGGATTATCTAGAATAGCTATTCCCATCACTTCCTTGCAAAGGAAAGGGAAGAAGTTCATTTGGACTGAGAAATGTTTAGAATCTTTTCAGATCCTAAAGGATAAGTTGACCAAAACCCCAATTTTGGTAGTACCTGAGCCTGCTGAAAATTTTGTGGTTTGTACTAATGCCTCCTTGGAAGACATAGGGGCGATATTGGTGCAAGAGGGAAGAGTTATTTCTTTTGAGTCTAGAAAGCTTAAGGACCATGAGCTTAACTATCCCACCCATGATTTGGAGTTAGCAGCTATAGTTCATGCCTTGAATCATTGGAGACACTTCTTATTGGGACATCGATTTGAGTTACACATTGATCATCGAAGTCTTCAATACATATTTACTCAACCTAATCTCAATTCTATGCAACGTCGATGGATGGAGTTCCTGTGTGAGTATGACTTTGAGGTTAGATATATCCAAGGTAAGGAAAATGTGGTGGCAAATGCTTTAAGCAGAAGGAGACATGAGATATCCATGCTCTCCCTTTCAACTGATTTGAGAGGTCAAATCTTGCAAGCACTTTCTTCAGATACCTTGTATCTAGAAGCTAAGGCTGAAATTGAGATGGGAAGGACCTTAGAAGGAAGGTTCTTAGGGTATTCCTTAGAGTTAGATGGACTACTAAGACATCAAGGCAAAATTTATGTACCACTTTTAGGCGATCTTCAGAGATTCATGTCATGATGGAAGTACACCATGCTCCCTATTCAGCTCATCTAGGTGTTAAGAAGATGTATTCATATATGAGACAACTATATTTCTGGTCGGGCATGAAGAGGGATATAGCCAGTTTTGTGGCTAGGTGTTTAGAATTGCAGAGGGTCAAGGCCGATCATCATCACCTAGAAAGCCTCCTTCAACCACATTTGATCCCCGAATGCAAATGGGATATGATATCTATGGATTTTATTGTGGGACTACCAGTCATGTATCAGAGACATTATGCTATCATGGTCATAGTGGATAAGTTAACCAAGGTAGCACATTTCTCACCTATGTAGTCATCCTATACTACTACCTTAGTAGCCAGAGTCTTCATGAAGGACATAGTTAGATTACATGGTGTTCCTAGAAAGGTTATCTCTGATAGAGATCCAGTATTCACTTTAGAGTTCTGGACCTCTTTACAGCATGCATTAGGGACTTAGCTAAATTTTAGTTCTGGATATCACCCAAAGATCGATGGTCAGATAGAGCGAGTTAATCAGGTTCTTGAGTACATGCTTAGGATGTATGTGATGGACAGATAAACTTATTGGGAAGATTACTTGTACCTAGTGTAGTTTTCCTACAACAATGGCTATCACAGTTCTTTGGGGATGTCACCATTACAGGCTCTTTATGGTCATCCTTGTCATACCCCTCTGAGTTAGGATCGCTTAGAGGACAAAGTATTACTTGGCCCTGAGATGTTACAAGACATGGAGTAGTAGGTTCAAATGATCAGGAAACATCTTCTGACAGCTCAGGATAGGTAGAAGAAGTATGCCTATGCTCATAGGATTGATAGATAGTTCTCTGTTGGAGATAAGGTGTTTTTGAGAGTCTACCCACATAAGAGCCCTATCCATTATGGAAAAGGTTCTAAGTTGGCATCAAGATTTGTAGGCCCATTTGAGATCCTTGAGAGGATAGGACTGGTTTCTTACCAACTCACCCTACTACCTAGCCTTGCACATGTGCATGATGTGTTTCACATATCCTTACTTAGACAGTATATTCCTTATTTGACTCATGTTTTGGATTGGAACACTTTATAGGTAGAGGACGGGCACTTGGCTTTTGAACTAGCACATATACTCTAGTAGCGGACTTTGACCCTTAGGGGTTGCAGCATAGAGCAGGTAAGGGTCCAATGGGACCTGAGTGATGATACCTCTACTACTTGGGAGGATGCTAGTAGACTCGGATCTGCATATTTGTACTTGTTTTTAGGCTTCCAGGAGTAAGCCTAATCCTAGGGGAAGAGGATGTAATGCCCACCCTAGACTCTTCCTATGTTAGATAGACAAGACTATTGCTTTAACACTTTGGATTTTATGATGGACTATGATTATTACTTAGTTAGCATTTTATTAGACATTTGAGCATATATATTAGTTACTGCAGTTTATTTGGACATATTAAATGAGTTATAATTTAATGATGAAAGGCTAGAAATGAACTATCAGTAAAATGTTTTACATTGATTTGTGTTATGATGTTTATATTATGATCTAACCCTACTGACCCAATTATGGTTTGATGTTCACTGGTTGATGTGAGTGTAGGATGAGGAGGGGTAGTTGTAGTTACTCCTACGGGAGATCCACATGATGTCACACTCTCCCTCCTTGTTTTCCATTATTTGTTTATATTTATATATTGGTATATGCATATTAGTTGGTCATGTAGGATGTAGGTACCAGACATCATCTCCACCTAGCTACATAGGTCTGAGTGCACCTTCAAAATCCTTGAACGATTGATGTATGGAGATTTAACCAAGATATTCTTGAGGTTACCCATGGACTTAGAATTCTATTTAGGAAGTTATCCTAGTTGGGGAAGTAGAATGCAGTTTGTGTTATGGACTTGATTTGATGTTGGTCTGATTTTATGTTATGAGTTAGAATTAATCTATTTTATATGTATAATAATTATAAATATGTTATAATTGTTTGTATTTTATATAGGTATGTGTATATGTGGGTGTACATGCATATATCCATGCTTATATAAATAATAATAATTGTATGTTTTCATTATTTGTGTAAATGGTATGTTATTTATAATAAGTAAATAAAGTGAGTGAAATAAAGTATATTTAACAAATGTATTTAATAAAAGGAAAATGCCCTTTGTAGTAAAAT
Organism: Chamaecyparis obtusa; assembly: GCA_027943335.1. Lineage (NCBI taxonomy): Eukaryota > Viridiplantae > Streptophyta > Pinopsida > Cupressales > Cupressaceae > Chamaecyparis > Chamaecyparis obtusa. The sequence goes on along the minus strand of BSBK01003933.1, from coordinate 93,241 downwards.
TAGCTATCTAGGAGGGAGTTGAACTCAAGACCTCCTAGAAGTTAGGCTACTTGTTTTTCTATTGTGCTATGTGTTTTTCATAAAAGGTATTTGTCTATTATTCTTGTTATGCCTTCATTTAAAAGATATTTTTAATTAATTTTATTAAAACCTTGATTAAGTCTTTACGTGAAATTATTTGGTTATTTCTTTAACCATGGAAGTTGGGTAAGTTGCTTCCCATCAAGCAACTCCTCCAACCACATAGTTGGAAGATAAATAATTGAAGATTTTTGTGTGCGGGAGGATGATAATTTTTGGAAGGTTTGTTTTCTTTTGAGTTATCTTTGAATGATTTCTCCAGAAATTTTTAGTGAAAGTTTTCATGAGTTTGTGAGTCTCTGGTTGGTGAAATCATTTGTGTGAGGATTGCTTGGAGTTTATTGTCAGAGGAAGATTTCTAGAGGGATATCTACTTAAGGATTGAAGTTTCACAGAGATTCTCCAGTCAAGGGAAGAGGATTCTCCATAGGACCCAAGGTAGGGTCTAAACTGGAAAGAATCTCCATTCTTTCTCTTTGTGTATGAAAGTGTTCTCTATGTGTTGTATTGTCTATGTAAAATTCAGAATGATTATGTTTTACATATATATGTTGTGCCTGTATTAGTGATTTGGAGTTTAGGATTATGTTTAAATATTTTTCCATGTTGTATGTAAATGAATATTTCTACATTTGTAAGATGTTGTAGGGGCCTTAGCATTTTCCTTGTATCTCATTTTTTATTTAGAATGTCTGTGAGTTCTTTGAGGCTTTAGAACTTCTATTTCAACCCTACAGTTTCATATCTATATTTGCACCACCTTTCTTTGTCCAGATCTAGAACTTATTTGTTACATAGATAGGATGTATTGATGGGCCTTTTTTGAAGGGAAACTAGGAGCTCTCAAATGGGTTGTGCTTAGATTAGGGAACCATAGTCCCCATAATGCCGAGTTTAACCTGCAAGTCAAAGGTGACAGTCATATTCTGCAGTTCCTATCGGTTTAGTGTCAACCGAACCAAGTCGGTTTAGTGTCAACCGAGCCATGTTGGTTTAGTGTTAACCAAGCTAGCTCAGTAGTGTGTCAACCAAGCAAGGTCGGTATAGTGTTAACCAACCAAACCAGCATTAGCTGACCAAAACAGTGTTCACCGAGCAAAACTATGTTAACCGATCAAACTCGTATTAACTGATCAAACCAGTGTCAACCGACCAATCCAGTATGAACCGACCAAAGTAGTGTCAACCGAAAGAGCTAGTGTAAACTAAGGAAAATAGGATTCAGGATTTATACAAGTATAACATTTAAGTATAAGTCACGGTACTTTATACTTTAATTTCTTATACTTTAAGTTATACTTGTATAAAGAATAACATTTAAGTATAAGTCACGATACTTTATGGTTTAATTTCTTATACTTTAAGTTATACTTGTATGAAGAAATTAGGTACCTTTTGAGATGATTGAGATAGGTTCCAGATTCATAGGAGTTAATATGCAACTTCTAATTTTGAGATTTCTTAAAAATTTAGATTTAACCAAATTTCAGGATCATAAGGTTTCCATAGATGGATGTTGTTTTTGTGCATGAAAAAGTTTTTATCTACTATATATGTGCATTACTTTCTGTGTTGAGGTTATATGGTTTATTTATGATGTGTTTTCACTTGCCTTATACTTGAGTTTAGTTTTTTTAGGCTAGGAATTGTCTCGGTGGCCTGTGTGCATAGGAGGGTTCCTTAGACCTATAAATGAGCCTTGGAAAGCTTTTACTTGTGCATGTGAAAATTTTTATGCTTTATTTTGAGATGCCTTATGATAGACCTTCTTCCAATAGTTCCTGTTATATATATGGATATGGTTAGGACTCGTTCTGAGGGCCTGAGTGCACAGGGGAGTCTCCTAAACCTATGAATTAGGACTTGGAAGTGTTATTTTGTATTTATGGCTTGTGATGGGTTAAGGGAATAGGAACCTAAAGTGAGTGGCTCACCACAAGTGTTGGAAACCTAAAGTGGTTGCCAGATGATCCTATGTGTGGGTTTGTAAAAAGTAATAACCTTAAAAATTAACCTGGGAAGGGGGGATTCAAAAGATAATGAAAGAGAAGATAATAATGGCCACACAAACCTGATTGGAGTACCGACATGAGGGATAACTACCAGGATGGTCCCTGTTCATAAAGGGGGGACTGGGGTTACATGGTTGCTAGGAAGGATCCCAATATACAGGTTGTGTGATGACACTCAGTTAGGTGGTCTCCTAGTACCTTGACCTCTATGTTATAGTATGATGATATTTTATTTTCTTTTTGAGTCTTGGATTTCTTTATCTTTTGAGCCTTTAGATTGCTTAGGGCCTTGTGAGCATCTTGGTTCTATCTCCTAGCACGGGGGGTGGAACCTTCTAGTTCCACATGGTTGGGTGGCAAAAAAATCTTTCAAGGTCCTATTCATGGTTTGTGACTTGGATATGTTCAATTCTATGAAGACCTTTATATTGTATCATTGTTACTAAAAATAAATATGTAAAGATATGTTGTAATGCCTTTGAGCCATTTATGTACCTGTCATTATGAGATCTATTATCAGAAAGATGTAACTGAAAAGAAAAGTAATGTAATTGGGAGGGATAGTTCTAGGCTTGATTTCAAGGGTTATTATTTGAAAAGAACAAAGTTGGAAATGTATAATGTAATATTGAATGATCTTATCTATCTCTCCTCTGTTGTAATGAAAGAAAATGTTTATTATTCAAAGGTTAAAATGTAATTTGTGATGAATAGTTATTCAATGTGTAAGAGGGAGAAATGAAATTAGTATGTAAAGTAAGGAATATAATTGTAAATGAAATGTTATTTTCTTACCCTATCTCTTAAGTTCTAAATGTTGAAGTAAAGAAAGGAAATGAAATTCAATTTGGATAAGTAATGTAAACATGTTAGTAAATGATTTGATTAAGGGAACCTTAAGGAATGTAAATGTGAAGTAGTAATGATATAATGATAGGAAAAAATTTGTTAGTTGTAATTTTTTGTCTTAAGACCTAATTCCTTATGGGTTCCCTAGTGAGGATATTACACTTAGTAAAATATTTGAATTATGTGATTTAGGGCTTGCGTAGATCTGACACAAAATTCTTTAACCAAATCGATGCAAACTGCTTCCAATCACTGCTCCTTTGATCTCCTTCACACTTGTATTTTCTTTAATGACCAAATAATACTAATCATAACCTTTTAACCTTTTAATCTTACAAGATTTTTACATCGCATTCAATTCTTTTGCTTCTTTTTTCCAAAAAGTTGTTCCTACTTACCTGCAAAACCTAAAACTTCTTGCGATCTCACATAACATCATATTATCTTATGCGCTCTTGACCATAGCATCAATACATCATATACTACCTTGCATTAACTGTGCAAGACTCAATTCATCCTATACTAACTTCTACACTATCCTAAGTTCCTATTCTACTATATTTTTAAGAATTAAGTACTTTGAGATGGGTTAGGTAGAGATTCACTCTTACCATTAGATACTTCACATTTTTTATTACCTTCGGTGAAGAATGTGTCACCTTGATCTGTGGCTTTGGTAAACTTCACTTCTTCTGAACTACTACAACAACCTTCTTGACTATTGCTTGCATTGTCATTTCTCCTTACATGACTTCTAGGGTTAGGGTTTCTCATGTTGTCCATTTGGAAAAACCTTGTTGTATGACCAAATTTTTTGCATATCTGACAAACTAATCCATTATTTCCATAACTTTGTCCAGTCTGGTTGATTTATGATCTAGAATTCTTGGCAATGTGTCCAACCTTGTTGTATCTATAACATACCACTGCATTTCTTCTATTCATATCTTCAGTAAGTCTCTTATCTACATGGTTAGTATCTCTAAACATTCTACTACTATTATTATCCTCATTAAATTTAGGCTTCCTACATTCAATAGCTATATGTCCAAAACAATGACAATTATAACAATAACCATTAAGATGTTTGAATTGCTTACCTGTACAATCTTTCTTCATATGACCAAAAGTATTACATGCAAAACATCTACCTTTAAATTCTCTTTGCATACCTTTAGGTGTTTCTTCTTATTTAGATGGTTCTTCTTCTTTAGGCACATCCTCAGATTTGTTAGCTTCATCAGATTTCTTTTGATCTATATTTTCAGAAACTTTTAGATCTAGCTCCTTGCTTTCTTCACTTACTCTAGATGAGTTAAATCCAAGACCAATTTTATCATAGAATAGATTTTGATAAGACATTTTTTCATCAATCTTCTCACTAGTAGAATATAGCTTCTCAAGTTGTTGCTTAGACTGAGTCAGTTCACCTTTCACAATAGTATTGTACTTCTCAAGTTCATCATACTACAATTTGGTTTTCTCAAGTTCAGATGTCACTTTACAAAGTTTAGATTTCAGATCTTCTTTCTTAGATTTTAGATTTTCATTCACTGATTTCTGATTTGCTTCATTCTTGCTATTTCCATCTTTCAAACTTAACTTCAGATTTACTATCTTCAGTTCATTTTTCAAGGTTATCATCACAATCTTCAATTTGCATTGCAGATTCCTTTTTGGATTTTAGTTCTTCCAGCTTATTCTTCATCTTTTTAATGAGATTCTTTTCATCATCATATTTCCCTTTTAGAGTATCTCTTTCTTCAGTAAGTTTATCAATTTGTTCACGAGCATCTTCTAGATTCTTCTGTAGCTGCCCATATCCATAGAGATCTTACTTAAGTAACTAATCTCTGATACCAATTGTTAGAAATAGGGAATACTGAGAGGGGGGGTGAATCAGTATTCTGAAAAACTTTTAATTTTTCCCAATTATGGATATAAAAGATTATCTTAATATATGCATAATAGAATAAACTAAATAACATGCATAGCAATATAGCAAATGAACTCATAACACATTATTTGTTCTCAAGGAGACCCTAATGGGGATGGTAACCAAAAAGATCCACTAATCAAAAGTATCTTGTTAAGGATGCTGACCCTGTTAGGAACATGTTACATTCATATAGTGTCTCAGTCTTGATTAAGGGACTTTAGGCCTTGTTAGAAGTCCCAACCCTGCTAAGAGTTGGTAGTACAAAATATGATTACAAGATGAGCCCATTACCCAAACAAGTAATATACAATGATTAGTGATTACAACATAGGGAAAGGTACATAACCTTATACTACTTGTTTTTCTTCCATGACTTCACATCAATATCTTTTTGCTTGCATTACAATTACTATCATTACTCTACTTCGCATTTTTTATGCTTTACATTTATACAAGTTATTAAGACTAATGACTCTTACAGTCAGCTTCACATACGCTTATTACAAAATACATATTTACCCAAGGGTTAAAATCTAGGATGTCATCCCTTTATATTATCAAGACATTATTTTTATAAAAAAAAATCCCTTAACTCTTTACCAATTCTATCTTCTTATTTTGTCCTGTCGATTTAACACTGTCTCTGGTAAAACTGCCATAACTTCTTCCTTACATGCTGTATGGACTTTCACTCCTAGGTGAGTCTTCAATAGTTATCATAGTATCTATGTTCAAGTGTTTAAGCACTGAACTTACTCTAATTGACATCACCAATCAAAACTGTCTTTGGGTACACTAGGAAAATACTGCTTTACACTTAGACAATTTTGCTTTGCACTCTGTTAGACCTGCTCTTTGTCATATGCGGTCTTCATGTAGACTATATGTTTCCATAATGACAACATCTAGATATCAAACTCATCCAAATTGCCAACATACTTTTCAAAGGATTTAAAGGAAGTGATGAAGTTAACTTTCCGCCTATCCTTAACTGAGTTGAGAAAAAAGTATCTATATTTTGATATTGTGTTTTATTTACTAATGATGTAATTGATGCTCATGAAGGTCATCAAGGCATTAATGACCAACTTCCAAAAGGACTAAAATTTTATCCTATGCAATTTAGTAGGTTGGTGCAGTACGAGAAACCCCCAATCATGTATTTGTTTGATGTTATGCATATTGGAAAGAATGTAATAGAGACATTCTAAAAAATAGGGGATGGAAGGTGTGAAAAAGACAAAATTGTCAAAATTTGTAGTGACATTGAAGAATCCAACCATGCAATGAAAAATGTCATTCAACCAAATAACAATGGAGACCAGATTGATACAAGTGCCCTTGGTTATTGTTGGAGCAGTAGAGCAATGCTATAAAAGAAGTCATAAAAAATGCATTTTCCCAAAGGATTTGCTGCGAACATAAACAATCTCATATCAAAGAAAAGTGAATTTTGGCTAGGGATGAAAATACATGATTGACATACATTTATTAAGGTAATTCATGTTATTTTGTATTCACTATATATTTGTATACTACATGTAGTTTTCATTGCATTCTTTTATAAAACATTGATAAGATCATTTTACAAATATTACAGTACATTCTACCTCTATCTCTCCCACACCACTTCAACAACAGTGTCAAACAAGTGTTAGAATAAGTGTGAGGGGGGTGAATCAGTTATCTAGTGTCCCTAATCAAAATATATAATTCAAAAAAAAATTCTTCAATTCCTACTACTCGGTAAACATAAAATACTTTCACTGTCTGTGCTTCTACCGATTACTAGTCTAAAACTTATGACAGTTACCGAGAAAATCTAACATGTAACGTGCAAAGTATGATAAAAAAATAATATCACAATCAACACATAACACAAGAGATTTAACGTGGAAACTCTGTAAAGGGAAAAACCACCTGGGACCAGCAACCCAAAATATTCACTCTTCTGAAGTGAGGTCGGTGAAGACCCAACCCTATTAAAGGTAAACAAACACACTGTTAGGTGTGACCTTGTTAGAGGATTTTAGACTAGAAGTTATCATCCAACCATCATTCACTATGGGGTTGACAGGATAACAATGTTCATTCTATGAATGATACATCATAAGAATTTCATAGTTCACTCGGTTAAGAGATTTTGACTATGTACAATGGTTAAATATGTAACAGTAGATGATCTACCTTAATAAAACTTTAATTATAGATTACAGATCAATATTCAGCTCATACAAATCTTTTCTGATCAATGTAACACTTTAGATTCAATACTGTATCAACTTACTATTCATTGGTAATTACACTCTGTAGCTTGGTATTTGTTCTGTAGCTCAGTTCTTACTAACCAATATGATCAGAATGCATGAAAACTTGTTCATGTGATAATCCTACAGTATCTTCTTTCGGCATCCCTTTCATAATGAAACCCTAGTCTCTTATATAGACGAGTAAATCATTTTCTTTTTTTTTCATCAGATTTTTTCGCTTAATCATCTCCATTTATTTTGTTGCTTCAAGCTTCCTCAACTAATGTGTCAATAACACGTTTCAATCTACTCCATTAGATCTTCCTTTTATTATGTTAGCCATTGATCTTCATAACAAATATGATCTATTACCACTGAAATTGAGGTACTTTACAGCTCATTAATCATATCAGCTAAACTGATCATTTAATTCATTCTATTTTGCTTGGTTAATAAAGAAACTTGTTGGTGAACACAAGCTCGGTTAATACTGCTCTTGGTATACACTACACTCTGTCGGTGTATACTGAAGAATGCTTCATTTACCGACAACACTGCTTCGTGTCTTTAAGCTCTATTCTTCATCATAGATGAATGCAACATAATAAAGTCAATATCATAAGTCAATGACCTTATGCATAGGTTACTCAGTGTATTCCTTATCCTCACCTAACATGTACATCTTCCTCATGTAGAATTCTCTGTTCTTTATCTCTTTTACCTTTCTTTAGATGTACCGATATAGTAACTTACAAGATAAGTGTTGTCAAACTAGTTGACATCAATGACAACATAATACTAATTTAATCATATTACATATCTAATTAGCAACTCCTTAGTGATCTTTAATCATAGATTCTTCAATCAGATTCTAAATCAGTTGTAGTTCATCAATCTCTCCCTTTGGCATTGATGGCAACTCAAGTAATATGAAATATACCATACACATACCAAACATGTATTCTACAACTTTTTGAACAAATGTTGTACAAGCTCTTCCTAGCTTAATATGTTTAATCACTACATTACTAAACATTTGTAATGCTGTAATGTCAATCATCAAATATGTTCTTTCAGTTCTCCTGTTCCTACTTCTGTTCTTTGTAACTGATCTTCAATACTCTATTCCTTTTAGATTGTCTCTCACTTAGATAGTTCTCATCAGTGCATGTTCCTTTTCATATTGTTTATCTCTCCCTTTGACACCAATGCCAAAGAAACAAATAAACAAATAGCTCTTTCCGATAGCTTAGTAACTCTCTGTAGTTCAGTATATCCTCTTTATCTCTATATATTGAAATCCCAGTCAGTTCTAGTTCTTCAAACTTAATCACAACCTTGAACATAATTCAAAGTGTGAACTATGCTACATCAACATGTGTGATCTTCTGATAAAAGTAGGCTAATGCAACATCCAGATCACCTTAGTGACTGATAGATAGGGGAGGGAACCCAAGTCTAGTCCTCAAGTATTCAAATGTATCCTTTAGTAGAGGCTTTGTAAAAATATTTGCAAGTTGTTCTTTGGATGTGACAAATTCTAATTTCACTTGCTTCTCTTGCACTTGTTCTCTTAAGTAATGATACTTAATAGATATATGCTTTGTTTTAGAGTGCATCACTAGATTCTTTGAAATATTTATAGCACTAGTGTTGTCACAATATATAATCACCGGGTCAGTGATTACCTCATTGATCCCTTCCATCACTTGCTTGATATATGCAATGTTTGAACAATTAGTAGCAGCAGCAACATACTCTGCTTCAGCTGTAGACTAAGAAATACAAGCCTACTTTTTATTTGTCCAGGTTACAAGTCTTTCACCAAAGAAAAATGCTCCTCCGGTGGTGCTTTTTCTATCATCCATATTTCTAGCCCAATCAGCATCGGTGTACACCTTCAGTTCAAATTTTCTTTCCTTAGGATACCATAATCCATAATTCTCTATTTTCTTCAAGTATCTTAAGATTTTTTTAGTAGCACTCATGTGTGATTCTCTAGGATTAGTAGAAAATCTAGGAACAATTCCCACAACATGTGCTATATCTGGTCTACTGTGAACTACATACATTAACCTACCAATCATGGATCGGTAAAGTGTCTGGTTTACTTTTGTAGTTTCATCCTCCTTTGTCAATTTGCATCCAGTAGCCATCGGTGTTGCCATAGTTTTAGCATCTTCCATGTCAAATGTATTTAGTACTTCCTTTATGTATTTAGATTGTGTGATGAATATGCCATCACTCTGCTGAATCACTTGTAGTCCTAGAAAGAACTTAATCTCTCCAAACATAGACATTTCAAACTTCTTTTTCATTTCATTAGCAAATGCTTTGCATACATGATTTGAACCTCCAAAAATAATATCATCTACGAATATTTCAACAATGATAATAGTATCATCAGTATCACCTTTCATATAAAGATTATTGTTTTCACTATTTCTAACAAATCCAATACTTAACAAGTAAGTATGTAGCCTTTAATACCAAGCTCTTGGGGCTTGCTTCAAACCATATAAAGTTTTATGTAATCTACATACCATGTCTTTGTTGTCTGGATCAACAAATCCTTTAGGTTCTTCTATGTAGACCTCTTCTTCAAGTATACCATTAAAAAATGCTAACTTCACATCCATTTGATAGACTTTGAATTTCTTGTATGTAGCATATGCAAGTTGCATTCTAACCCCTTCCAATCTAGCAATATGTGCAAAAGTTTCACCATAGTCAATTTCTTCTTCATGTGCATATCCTTTGCATACCAATCTAGCTTTATTTCTTGTGACTTCACCATTTTCATTCAGTTTGTTCTTGAATATCTAGTTAGTACCAATAACATTCTTGTCTTTAGGTTGGGGTACTAAGGACTAGTTTTTTTATTTTCTATTTATTCTATTTCCTCTTTCATTGCATTAACCCATTCTTCATTCTCTAATGCAACTTTCATATTTTTTGGTTCAAATTCACAAACTAGACATGTACCTTGTCTTGTTTTGCTCCTAGTTTTCATTCCAGCATGTCTGTCTCCAATAATTTGTGTCTCAGGATGATGTCTTCTGAAAAAACTAGCTAGAACTCTATTTCTTCTTTCTTGGTCATCCAATTCAGGTTCATTTCCTTGCTCGGTAGCTCTATCTTGTTCGTCGGTTTGTCTTTCCTGATGTTCTACATAATTTTTCTACTGACTAGTTACCACAGACTGCAGCATTAGTAGATACTTTGGTTGTTCAATGTAAGTGAATCTACCATAGTCTTCTAGTTCCTTTGTACTTTCCTTTGTGTTCTTTTCATCAAACTCATCACCATGGACATTAGTGCTTTCAATTATCTTATTTGTAACCTTGTCCAGACATTTATATGCCTTACTTGTAGAGGAATATCTCAGAAATATCCCTTCATCTCCTTTTGAATCAAATTTACCATTTCTCTCATCTTTCAAAATAAAGCATTTACTTCCAAAAATCTTGAAATAACTTACAGTAGGTTTGTGTCCAAACTATAGCTCATAAGGTGTCTGGTTGGTATCCTTCTTCAGTTGTACTTGATTAAGAACATATACAGTTGTACTGACAGCTTCCATCCAATATGTCTGAGAGACATTCTTCTGTATCATCAATGTTCTAGCATAGTCAGTTATTAACCTATTCCTTCTTTCAGCAATGCCATTTTGCTGAGGTTTCCTTGGTGTAGAGACCTATCTTTTAATGCCATGATCATTACAGAAATTAGTAAATTCATCAGAGATAAATTCACCTCCTCTATCAGATCTTAAGCATTTTATTTCTTTACCAGTCTCTTTCTCTACCTTAGCTTTATACCATTTAAACATTTTAAAAGCTTCATATTTCTCTTTCAAGAACATAACAATCATCAGTCTAGTATAATCATCAACAAAAAGAATAAAGTATCTATCACCATAACAACTCTAAGTTCTCATAGGACCACACAGGTCAGTATGAACCAACTCAAGTATCTTCTTTGTTGAGTATTCTTTGCTTTAGAAACTAGACTTAGTCATCTTACCTTTCTGACTTTCATGGGACATGGGATGATAAAGTTTTGACAAGTTAGGCAATCCTCTAACTCTTCTCATTTTACTAATCTTGATCATGTTGTCAAATTTCACATGGCATAACTTTTTGTGCCACAACCATGCATCTTCATCCTTTATTAACAAACAAGAAGACTGATCCATATCAAGATAGAATAGATTACCTCTGGATTGTGTACCAGTTATGACAAGTCTTTCTTCATCATCATAAATCTTCACCTTTTTTCTCTTAAAAGCCAGTTGGTGGCCTGAAATGTTCAGTAGTGCCACATTTAAGAAATTATAGTTCAGTCCATCTACTTAGTATGCATTTTCACATTTTATTATGTCATTGATAATCAATGAACCTTTACCTCTTACCATACAAGGTGCATCATTTCTCATTCTCATAGATCCTCTGTTGTATTCATTAATTTGATCAAATTTCTCTACATTACCAGTCATATGATGTGTACAGCCACTCTCTATGATCCATGTATCATTTATGCTTACTTTAGATATCAGTGTTGTCTCTTCATGTTTCTCTTCTTCTTCTGAGTCATCTTTCATAGCAACAAATATAGCTTATATATCATCATCAAAGTCAGATTTAGTTTCAATATCTTTAGCTATGTAACATACCTTTTTTCCTTTATCATCTTGGTTGTCTCTATTGTTGTGTCGGTAGCCTCTGTTGACTCTTCTCCCATAGATTCCTTCAGATTGGTCTTTGGATCTATCATCATCTTTCTTCTATGGACATCTAGCAGTGATGTGACCAACTTCTTTACAATTAAAGCATGCCAAAGGTAGCTTACCTCTATACCTTCTTTTTCCTTTGGGAAATCTTCTGGCCATAAGAGCTTCAAGCTCATCAAGTTCATCATCGGTATTGCCATCACTATCATTATTCTTATTATTCTTGCTAGACTTACCAATCTTCAAAGAGGACATGAAAGCAGACTCAATAGAAGGAACAACATTGTTATCAAAGTTATTTAATTCAAAGGTTGTAAGTTTACCAATCAGAGTGTCAAGAGTAAGGTTGGATGTAGCTTTTGTTTCATGAATTGCAGAGATCCTGATTGCATAAATTGGCAGCAAAGTTTTGAGAATCTTTCTTATCACTGTTTTATCATCAATAACTCCATCTGATGATCTAATAGCATGTACTACCTCTTTTAGTCTATTTGATTACTACACAATGTTCGTACCTTCTTTCATCCTCATATCATCAAATCTTCTTCTCAAGCTTTCAGCTTGAGCTCTTTTGACATTCAAATCTCCACTGTATATTAGGTTTAGCTTGTCCCACATGGATTTGGCAGTAGTGCATCCCTTAATGTCTCCAAATTTAGTGTCGGTACATGCAGAAACAAGTTCCATCATAGTAATATTGTGTTCATGCCTATCTCTCAGTTGATCAAGGGTCAGGGGACCAGTGGTCGGTTGTATGTAGCCATTCTCTATCAATCCTAGTGCAAAATTTCCAATTCTGAATATGCGCAGCTTCATCCGGCTTTGCCATATTGTGAAGTTCTCTTTATTTAGTTTTGGTACTTCCCTCTTATACATCTTGAGACCTTTGTGCTTAAGTCCTTAAAACTCTATTCTAAGCAACCACAGCTCTGATACCAATTGTTATAATAACTGAGAGAGGCATGAATCAATTATCCAGTGTCCCTAATCAAAATGTATAATTCAAAAACAAATTCTTCAATTCCTGCTACTCGATAAACATAAAATACTTTCACTGTTTGTGCTTTTACTGATTACTAGTCTAAAACTTATGATAGTTACCGATCAAATCTAACATGTAACGTGTAAAGTATGATAACAAACAAATATCACAATCAACACATAACACAAGAGATTTAATGTGGAAACCCTGTAAAGGAAAAAACCATCTGGGACCGACAACCCAAAATATTCACTCATTTGAAGTGAGGTCGGTGAAGACCCAACCCTGTTAAAGGTTTACAAACACACTGTTAGGTGTGACCTTGTTAGAGGATTTTAGGCTAAAAGTTATCGTCCAACCAGCATTCACTATGGGGTTGACAAGATAACAATGTTCATTCTATGAATGATACATCATAAGACTTTCATAGTCCACTTAGTTAATAGATTTTGACTATGTACAATGGTTAAATATGTAACGGTAGATGATATGCCTTAATAAAAATTCAATTGTAGATTATAGATCAATATTCAGATCATACAAATCTTTTCTGATCAATGTAACACTTTAGATTCAATACTGTATCAATTTACTATTCATCGGTAATTACTCTCGGTAGCTCAGTATTTATTATGTAGCTCAATTCTTACTAACTACTATGATTAGAATGCATGAAAACTTGTTCACATGATAATCCTACAATATCTTCTTCTAGGATCTCTTTCATAATGAAACCCTAGTCTCTTATATAGACAAGTAAATTGTTTTCTTTTTTGTTCATCAGATTTTGCTGCTTAATCATCTCCATAGATTTTTCCACTTCAAGCTTCCTTAGATGATGTGTTAATAACATGTTTCAATCTACTCTGTTAGATCTTCCTTTAATTATGTTAGCCATCGATCTTCATAACAAACATTATCTATTACCACTGAAATTGAGGTACTTTACAGCTCATTAATTATATCAACTAAACTAATGATTTAATTCATTCTATTATGCTCGGTTAACAAAGAAATGTGTCGGTGAACACAAGATTGGTTAATACTACTCTCGGTATACACTACACTCCGTCAGTGTATACTGAAGAATGCTTCCTTTACCGACAACACTGCTTTGTATCTTTCAGCTCTATTCTTTATGATAAGTGAATCCAACATAATAAAGTCAATATCATAAGTCAATGACCTTATGCATAAGTTACTTAGTGTATTCCTTATCCTCACCTGACATGTTCTACAACCATCCAATATTACAATCCTTTTTGTCTTATAAACCTAATCATCCCTTTTCCCAACCATAAGTACAACATGTTTCAAATTTATCTAGCCTTAAATAATCAGACATAACAATCATGGTGTTATCTAACATTTATAGGGAAGTAGAGTATATAAATTTTTCTTTTTTTTTTGAATCACTTGGAAACTATTTTTCCAACCATTTATAGTAATCATCATAAGAGAAGGAGATACTATTAACAACTTTCCTTAATATTCTTTAAGATTTTCTTAGAACAAGGATAAGAACACAACATTGAAGCATCAAGAATTCTTGACTATATATTTGAACCACATGAATCTTATAATGAAAAACACAAATAATCATTTCAGATAATCCTTTGTTTTGTTGAAATGATGAGGGAGAATATCAATCTCTCTCTTAAGATCCTCTAGGGTGCTGGAAAGCATCTAGGAAGGGATGTTACAACATAAGTATAGCCATTGAGTTGACATAACTTACTAAGAAGAAAAAGAACTAAATTAAATGCAAATAGACCCTAGAGCTCCCAGTGTAGCAACCTAGGGCTCTGATACCAAATGTAATGTCCCCACTAGGGAACCCATAAGGAATCAGGTCTATGACCTAAAATTACAACTAAATTTTTTTTTTTTTACATTCTAAAACACATCATCACCATTCACAAGTCTATTACTTAAGGTTCCCTTAATGAATTCAATTAACATTATTAAGTATTTCATTTTATTACTTAATCAAATAAATTCTATTTCCATTACAACTTCAATATACATTGATTCCATTTCACATCAAAACCAATTACATTAATGAACTAGTGGAATTAACTTTCCTTACTGACTATCATGTAATTTTCCCTTAGAAGTGAAACAAGCACACATTACTTATCACATCCACTAAGTTCATTTATTCTTACATATTTATTTACTCGTTAACATTATCTATGCTCAACTCAATTGCATCATCAAAACTCAATTAAACTTTTCCAATAAGAGTCCTTACTTCCTATTTTCATTTCAAGACAAGAATAGAAAGAGCGTAAAGTACCTAACCATGTATTGATAACCAACATACATCATTAAATGAATCATTCTTGCCATAAGTTTAACTTCCACAAATTATCATCTATAACCTTACACAAGTCTTAGTTAAGAATTGAGATTAAAACCAAGTTTGAATAACCACACATTTCTCATACTGAACTATACATTTAAGAAGTCACTCTCATTACTACTTTCCATAACATACATGTTTCCTTACCCAGATTATTTTGCCTAGAGATACCCTTGAACCCTTAGCATATCTTTTCACTATCCATTTATCAAAACAAGTTTCCTTTTAAAGAAGTTTACATCCAGAAGTACTTTCATCACAAAGGTTTTCATAGAACCATTACTTCCAATCAAATTTAAAATTCACAAGAGATATAAAGTAGGAATTACTCATTGATTTAACCATATTCAATTCCCTTTTCAAATTCATAATTCTACCCTTCCCTTAAACATAACTTATTTCTTACAATTTCCTTTTTACAAGCATAATTACAGTTACTGTACATTTCCCGAAGGCATATAGAAAGATAATTACATCAAGTTGCCCAAGGGCTTACAATACATCTTTACATCTTGATAACAAAAGATAGAGATACATGATACAAGAATATAATCTCACCACTGAACAACTCAGAATCCAAGCCACGACATGAACCACGAACAATACCTCAAAAGAGATTTTCCACCCAACCATGTGAAATTGATAAAGTTCCACCCCCCATGCTAGGAGATAGAACCAAGGTACTCTAAAGACCCTAAGGAAATCTAAGTCTCAAATACCAATAAATCCAAGGCTCAAAAGAACAATAATAAAGCACATAAAATATCATCATACTATAACATCGAGGTTAAGGTTCTAGGAGACCACCTAAGTGAGTGTCATCACACAACCTGTATATTGGGATCCTTCCTAGCAACCATGTAACTATGGTCCCCCCTTTATGAATAGGGATCCATCCTGGAAGTTATCCCTGGTCCCGGTACTCCAATCAGATCTGTGTGGCCATTAATGTTTTCTTTCATTATCTTTTGAATCCCCCCTTCTTGGGTTAATTTTTAAAGGTTATCACTTTTAACAAACCCACCCATAGGATCCTCCGGCAACCACTTTAAGGTTCCAGCACCTATGGTGAGCCACTCACTTAAGGTTCCTATTCCCTTACCCCATCATAAGCCACAAAACCAGATAACACTTCCAAGTCCTGATCCATAGGTTTAGGAAACTCCCCTGTGCACTCAGGCCCTCAGAATGAGTCCTAACCTTAGCCATATACATAACATGAACTATTGGAAGAATGTCTATCACAAGACACATCAAACATAAAACCTTTCTGATGCACAAGTAAAACTTTCCAAGGCTCATTTATAGGTCTAAGGAACCCTCCCGTGCACTCTGGCCACTGAGACAAGTCCTAGCCTCATAAACTAAACTCAAGTATATGACAAGTGAAAAATCATCATAAGTAAACCATATAACCTCAACAAAACAAGTAATGAATGCACATAGGTGATACAAACTTCACACATCACAAATACATCATGCATGAAAAATGCATCAAAAACACTTTCAAGAACTAGAATCAAAGTATAGAAAAGAATAGGAAAGTTTAAGAACGTTTGGGAAACATTTAGGAGACCTTAGAGGAGTCCTAGCTCATTGGACAACCCTAACTCTAAAACAAATCCTAAACCTTATTCAAGCATCAAAACACACCATATAATCCCAACAAAACAAGCAATGAACATATTTAAAGTTTACACAAAATTTAATATGCCAAAACACAATGCTCTGCAAAATATCACATGCCTGAATTAAAACTAAGTCTGATTTATCTGAAAAACTAAAAATCGAGAAGTTGCATCTTAACTCCTATGAATCTGGAACCTATCTCAATCATCTTAGAAGATACCTAAACCATTTATACAAGTATAACTTAAAGTATAAGAAATTAAAGTACGTAAACTTATACTTTAAATGTTATAATTGTATAAAGCCTGCCCGAATCCTCTCAAATTTGAGCCCTTGAAACCCTAAAAATTCCAAATGACTTTCTACACAAACTCGTAGGATAGTGTATGCACTCCCATATGACATTTGACCAAGTGTCGTATGGGGATGACCACAATGTCGTACGACACTGTAAAATAAAACTCCCAAAAAATAATTAAAATTGACTTTTTTAACCCAAATGACTTTGTATTCATTCCCATACAACATTTGACCAAGTGTCATGCGAGTATTAACACAATGTGGTATGAGTATGTACCCAATGTCATACGACACTGCAGCACACTTTTACAAAATTAATCCAGAATTTCCCGAAAAGGCCAAACAATGACTTTTTAAGGCATGGAGAGTGCCTGGGAAAGGTTCCCTGAGATCAACCTGATACAGGGACCTCATAACCACATCCAAAACACATCCTCAACACTACCTAAGTCTCAGATAAGATTGAATCAAATTAAAACTATCAATTCATGGAGAAGGTCTGGAAAAAGGGAAGATGGAAAAGAAGGACTGCAACCTTTCCTAAACCATCCCAAACCTTCCTAAAATTCCCTAACATCCACAATCCACTCAATAACAATATAATACACCATCATACATGATCAGAACATCTCTACCCTTCTAGGAAGAATTTACAACAATAATTAATTAAACATTCATAAAAATTACTTTCTGGAACCATATATAAAACACACAGAAACAAAACACATATAGGTTTTCCTTTCCAATCCAAAGTAAAAGATCATATCCACATCCATCAACATATCTTTCATATACACAATCATACACATAGGGAGAATGGAGATTTGTCCCAGTTTAGACCCTACCTGGGGTCCTGCGGAGAATCCACTTCCGATGGCTGGAGCATTCTCTAAAAATTTCCAAGCCTTAAGTTGGTATCCTCCTGGATATCTTCCTCTAGCATCCAATCTTCCAACAATACACACATGATTTCCCTCCAAATAGATAACTCTCACTCTCACAAAAAATCTCCAATAAATCTTCTGGAAAAATCTATGCAAGAAACCTCTAAATTTTCCTAAAGCCTTCCTCTCCCAATCATACAAAAAATGACAATATTTATCCTCCAATTTATGTGGTTGGAGGAGTTGCTTTACGGGAAGCAACTTCTCCAAATTCCACAATTGGTTGGAAAACAAATCATTCCCGTAAGCACTTAACAAAGTTTTAATAAATTTAATTAAAAATAACTTCAAAAGAAATCATAACAAGAACACTCAACAAATAACTTTCAAGAAAACCACATAGCACACATGGAAACCAACTAGGCTAACTTCTAGGAGGTCTCGAGTTCAACTCCCTCCTAGATAGCTAGTTTTACTACAAAGAGCATTTATCTTTATTATTACTATTATTAATATTATTTTCACTTTTTATTTAATAGATTTATTTAATACACTTCATTGAATTCACTTTAAATAACATACCACTAAAACAATCAATAAATCCATACAAATATTATTATTTATATAAGCATGGGTATATGTGTGTGCACCCACATATACACATACCTATATAACATACAATTAATATAACACATATAAAATAAATATATATACATATACTTACAAGGATAAATCTAACCATATCATAATCACAGAACAACGTCGAATCATAAATCACAAGACCACATCACATACCGCATTCAAATTCCCCAACTAGGGTAATCTCCTAAGCAGAAATCTAAGTCCATGGTAACCTTGAGAGTATTCTTGGTAATACCTCCACACAACAATAGTTCAAGGATTTTTAAGGCATGCTTAGACCTGTGTAGCTAGGTGGAGTCGATGTCTGGTACCTACATCCTGCAACACCAACCAACATGCATATATTCATATATATAAGCAGATAATGGCAAACAAGGAGGGAGAGTGTGACATCGTGTGGACCTCTGGTAGGAGTAACTACAACTACCTCCCCACATTCTACACTCACATTAGACAGTGACACCAACAAAGCATAATTGGATTAGTGTGGTTAGTACCAGAATAATCTCTTTTCCATATTGTATAATAGGAATGCATCATAACATATTCATGTAAACGTAAACCATCTATTAACTTTCACAAACCCATTTAATCACCAGGCATGTACTCAAAATGTCTCATTATCAAAACAAGATAAACAAATCATATAACTCTAAATACAATAATCATCTCTAATCCCAAGTAACATTTGGAAAAGATAACAGATCTATCCCTTAAGTGAAATTAACCTAAAGCAAACATGAGCATTTCACAAAGAAGCCTATAAGTCTATCAGGTGGTCCTTTTATCACACAAGAAGGTGTATAGTAACATACCTATGCAATATTATTATTCCTCAAATTAGAATATGAAGTTATGGTGAGTTGGAAAAGGTTCAATTTAAGAAACCATCTCAAGAAGGATCGTTCTCACATATAGTCCTTCCTAATTTCAAGTGAACATAACCAAGACTTGATAGGGTTGGAGGGGCATTACACACTGTCCAATAGATCTTAAGATTATTCAATAGAATAATAAGAAATATGTTACCTCTTTCACATTGTGCCAAAACTGCACTCTCTGCTACACAAGATCACAAATCCAGATCTATGTACTTCGCAAGTCTTCCTTCACCACTGAATTAGCTCTTTTCTTCACTTCATGCATACATCCGCATCACAACTTTCATAATTTATATCACAACTATTACAATTCCATATATCAACAAGGAAAACATTCCTTCCTTTATACCACACTCAAATAATTACAAATGAGTCCGCATGCAAATATAAAATAATAATTTCCACACGCTACAAAAAATTACACAAAAACTGTTAGCTTCCAGATGCTGTAACTTTCTACTCAAGTGACCTTAAAGTTTGTGCTATGAACCACATCACCACCAATGAGTCTCAAACTTCCCTTTAACTGCGCAAAATCAGATTCCATTCCGGTTAGGAGATATCCTCCGATTTCCACAAACCACTACACTGGAACACTACTAGAATACTGCTTCCACCAAAATGCTTATAACTTTCATGAATGAATGAATTTCTTTTTGCCCTCTTAACCATAGGTTAATAACACATCAAACAACATACCATCAACTATGCAAAACCCAATTTGCAATATAAGATGTGCACAAAACAAAACTGTGCTTGCTACTCTGCCAAACTCCAGAATAATACTGTATTGACATCAATGACAATCCAAGTCATGAATGCAACAACCAGTGCTACAGAATGACTGCCAAAGGCTTTAGCATTCATTCCTAAAAATCTCCCCCATTGGCATTGATGGAAACATAGATGAAAAATATCCAATGTTCCAAAAATCCAATACTACAACACTGCTGCTCAACTGCTCTGAAAAATTCTTCAAGTCCTCTTAATCAATCAAATCATGCTTCATTTTCCTATTCTATCTCTCCAAAAAATGTAGTCTCTCAATGTTTATCAGTCTCTCAATGTTTTTCATGATTCTCTCCCCCATTGACATCAATGACAAAAATTCCATCACTATGTGAAACAATAGCTCAATGTCAATAGACACTGTTTAGGACAATACATTCACTAGAGTCTTCAATGACTTAGCTCTGAAACACATAGTCCCCCATAAAGGAAGTACCAACATCAAGTCTAGAAAAAGATAGGTGCATAAACCACTGGATGGATGCAACCATCTGCATCATTACTCAAAAGTAGGTTGGGGCATAACCCCAAGTATACCTCTTAGATACTCAAATGTATCCTTCAGCAAGGGCTTAATAAATATGTCTACTATCTGCTCCTTTGTGCTAATGTACTCCAATCTGACTTCTTTCTCTACAAATTTCTCTCTTACAACATGATACTTCATCTCTATATGCTTTGTGTTAGAATGTAAAACTGGATTCTTTGACATACTAACTATACTTGTATTGTCACAATGTATGACAACAGGCTCATCAAACTTAATTCCAATGTCCTTCAAAATTTGCTTCATCCAAATTATTTGATTATAATTGTTTGTTGCTGCTACATATTCTTCTTCTGTTGTGCTTTGTGAGATACAAGTCTGCTTTTTTCTTAACCAAGAAACCAATCTTCCTCCAAGAAAAAAGTCTCCTCCACTGGTGCTTTTCTTATCATCAATGTTGCCTCCCCAATCAGCATCAGTATATGCACACAAGGTAAAATCATCAGAAGTTTTATACCACAATCCATAGTCCATTGTGCCTCTAAGATATCTCAGTATCCTCTTCACTGCTGCATAATGTCATTCTTTAGGTTCAGCTTGAAATCTTTCTATAATCCCAAATGAATGTGCTATATCAGGTCTTGTATGTGTTAGGTACTACAATCCTCCAATCATGGATCTGTATTTCTTTTTCTCAACTGCTAGTGTCTCATCTTTACTAGATAGTTTATGTCCTGTAACCATAGGTGTTCCAACAGGTTTACAATTCTCCATACCAAATCTTTTCAACAAATCATTCAAGTACTTTGTCTAGCTTACAAAGATACCATCTTTGTTTTGTGTTATCTGTAATCCCAAAAAGTATTTCATTTCAAATTCTATCTTCATTTCATTATCAAATTTGTCACTAGGTTCATCTTCTCCTCCAAAATAATGTCATCAAATAAAATAACTATAACTAACAATCCATTCTCAATTTCTTTTGTGTATAAATTACTATCAGCTATTCCTTTTGTAAATCCTAATTTTAAAAAATACTTATCCAATCTTGCATACCAAGTTCTAGGTGCTTGCTTTAGTCCATACAATGCTTTCTTTAGTTTACATACCATGTCTCCTTCTTGAGTCAAAGGAAAACCTTTAGGTTACTCAATGCAAACTTCTTCTTCCAATTCTACATTCAGAAATGCTGACTTCACATCCATCTGATACACTTTGAATTTCTTAAATGCTGCATAGGCCAAAAATATTCTTACTGCTTCAAGTCTTGCCATAGGGGGAAAAGTCTCTTCATAGTCAATTCCTTCTTGCTGTGAGTATCCCTTACATACCAATCTTGTTTTGTTTCTTATTACTTCTCCTTGTTCATTCATCTTGTTTCTGAATACCCATTTAGTTCCAATCACATTCTTGCCTTTAGGTCTAGGGACCAATTCCCATGTCTTGTTCTTTTCAATCTAATCTAGTTCTTCTTTCATAGCATTAACCCAATGTTCATCTTCACAAGTTTCATTTGTAGATTTAGGTTCAATTTGAGAAATCAAACATAAATGTAAATTATTCTGAGTTAGAACTCCTCTGTCCAAACTTTCAATAACTTTTTCAATAGGATGATGTCTTGATATGTACCTATTAGGTGTCATAGTCTCTAATCTTGTCTCAACTGTAGATTCTTCTCTATTTTCTTCAACGTGGCTTTCATTCAACATTTCGCTGTCAGTCTCAAAAAATTGTTTAGTAGTTTCAATGTTAGGCTGAGGGTTAGTTTCTTCATCAAATTCATAATCAAGCATTCTTTCCTAAATTTTAAACTTCTCATCAACCTTAACATTTGTGCTTTCAACAATAGTCTTAGTTCTCTTATTGTAACATCTATATGCTTTTCTTTTCAAAGAATATCCAAGAAAAATTCCTTCATCACTTCTAGCATCAAACTTTCCAATATCATCATCTCTTTTAATATAACATTTGCTTCCAAAAATTCTAAAATACTTAACTGAGGGTGCATGTCCAAACCACAATTCATAAGGTGTCTTGTCTGTGTCTGCTCTGACTTGTACTCTATTCATTGTATATACTATTTTATTCACTACTTCTCTCCAAAATTTCTTTTCCAAATTATTCTCAAACAACATAGCTCTTGCTGCTTCAGTCACCGATTTGTTTCTTCTTTTCGCAATACCATTTTGTTCAGGTGTTCTAGGGGCTGAAAACTCTCTTAATACCATTCACTTCACAAAAGGTGGTAAATTCTCTAGATGTAAATTCTCCTCCTCTATCAGATCTCAAACATTTAGTCCTCATTCTTGATTCATTCTCAACTTTATTCTTAATAACCTTAAACTTATCAAATGCTTCATATTTTTCTTTCAAAAATGCAATCCACATCATTCTTGTAAAATCATCAACAAGAATCATAAAGTACCTTTCTCCATAGAATCCTCTAGTCTTGGTAGGACCGCTCAAGTCTGTATGAACAATCTCCAACTTCTCTATAGATGTAAACTTCTTGCTAGGAAATGAACTCCTTTTCTACTTAACCATCACACATTCCTTGAAAACCATGTTAGTAGGCTTCATAATTCTAGGTAAATCTCTTACTGCAAGTGTGGTACTTACTTTCACAATATTATCAAAGTTTATATGACAAAATATTCTATGCCATAACCAACTGTCATCAATCTTAGTCATCAAACATGTCATCTAAGTAGGATTCAACTAAAATACATTACCTCTGGATCTAGTTCCAGTTCCAATCAGATTTCCATCATTATCCTTAATCACACAAGTTTTCTCAGTAAACCAAACTTGATATCCCTTATCAACTAACTATCCAACACTCAAAATATTATGTTTCAATCCATCCACAAAATAAACATCATCAGTATTAGTCTTTCCATCAAGAGTAATAGATCCTATACCTTTAATCAAACAGGGTGCATTGTTACCAGCTCTAACAACTCCTCAATCATAATTGTTAAACTTTATGAACTTTCTTTTATCTCCAATCATATGATGTGAAGAACCACTATCTATAATCCAATCATCTTTCTTTTCTACTTGGGAACTTTATTCTTAATAATCATTATTCTCATTATCACTATCACTCAAATGTCTTTCAATTCCTGCTTCAAGATCTTCATCATTAGCATAATAACATTCCTTGGTTCTTCTAGGCTTGAAATTACTTGTATACTTTTTAACTCTCTTAGGACACTTAGATGCAAAATGACCATATTCTTGACATGTCCAACATTTAAAGATTTTCTTACCATCTGGTTCTCTTTTCACAAGCAAGGCAATACCTTCTTCAATCTTCTTTTCTTCTTTAGATTTAGATCTGCTATTGCTGGCATAATCTCCACTCACACTTGTACTTCTTGACAAAGTAGGTCTAATGCTAAGAGCACTGAATGTTGTCTCCATTCTAGGCAGGTCTCCTGACAGCCTCAAGTTCATCTCTACTACTTCCAATCTTCCAAGAAGAGTCTCTCTTGAAAAGTTCAGTGTACAAGGTATCACTTGTTCAATCATTTGTGTTGTTTGCCTAAATACCGGTGTCAATGTTCTCAGAATCTTCCATATCACTTCATTCTGTGTCTTTTCACCTCCACAAGACTTTATTCCTACAACAATTTCTAACATTCTACCAATATAACTTCTAACAGATTCATCTTCCATCATTCTTATATCTTCAAATGCACAAATCCAATTATGTAACCTAGCTTTCTTTGCATGTTCATCACCTTCAAAAGTAGAGTGTAAAGCTTTCCAAATCTCATAAGCTTTAGTTAAACTTTTTACCTGACTGTACTCATTCTCTGAAAGTGCTGTCAAAAGTGCTTCTCTTGCAAGTATATTACATATGAATAGATCTAGCTCATCTTTAGATGCTGTCTCAAGATTGTCTTCTTCAATAACAGCTTTATCAATCTTTGTGATCAACCAATAACCTAGTCCTAAACACAATAGATGTGTCTGCATCTTTTCTTTCTAGCTGTCAAAATTTACTCCATCAAACTTAGGGCTTTCTTTTCTAAAATTCACCATAGATCTCCTTAAGTTGTTAAACTTCTCTTTCAAGGACCTGCCGCTCTGATACCAATTTTTAGAAAGTAAAGATCCCCAAGATAACTGAGAGGGGGGGGGAGGGTGAATTAGTTATCTGATAATTAAACCATTTATCAAATTCAATAGATTTAAACCATATAATCAATGCAAAAACCAACCATAGAAAGATAATCATACACAATGACACAATAACACAAGATATGTTAACTAGGGAACCTCTTGATCAAAGAGTAAACCCCGGTGGGAATGATGCCCACAAAATGATGTACTAATATGAAAGTTCCTTGTGAAAGGATGGACCCTATTAGGAGTCTTATAAAATACATTCAGTACATATGAATCTTTGTTAGGATATTTTGAATCCCTATTAAACGATTCTAACCCTGTTAGGAGTGATGGAAGACAGAAGGACCCACTGCCCAAACAACTTCAAGGAAAGATCTCTGAACTCATTTTCCAATAGATCTAAGATTATTCAATAGAATAATAAGAAATATGTTACCTCCTTCACACTATTCCAAAACCATACTCTCTGCTACACAAGATCACAAATCCAGATCTTTGTACTTCGCAAGTCTTCCTTCACCACTGAATTAGCTCTTTTCTTCACTTCATGCATACATCCACATCACAACTTTCATAATTCATATAACAACTATTACAATTCCATATATCAATAAGGAAAACATTCCTTCTTTTATACCACACTCAAATAATTACAAATGAATCGGCATGCCAATATAAAATAATAATTTCCACATGCTACACAAAATTACACAAAAACTGTCGGCTTCCAGATGTTGTAAGTTTCTACTCAAGTGACCTTAAAGTTTGCACTATGAACCACATCACCACCAATGAGTCTCAAAATTCCCTTTAACTATGCAAAATCAGATTCCATCTTGGTTAGAAGATATCCTTCGATTTCCACAAACTGCTACACAGAAACACTACCAGAATACTACTTCCACCAAAATGCTTATAACTTTCATGAATGAATGAATTTATTTTTGCACTCTTAACCATAGGTTAATAACACATCAAAAAAAATACCATCAACTATGCAAAACCCAATCTATAATATAATATCTGTGCAAAACAAAACTATGCCTGCTACTTTGCTAAACTCTAGAATAATATTGTGTTGACATCAATGACAATCCAAGTCATGAATGCAACAACCACTGCTACAAAATGACTGCCAAAGGCTTTAGCATTAATTCCTAACATAGATTGATTTCTTAAAGAAAAATATGAAGCATTTGATAAGTTTAAAATGATTAAGAACAAAGTTGAGAATCAATCTGGTATGAAGATTAAATGTTTCAGATCTGATAGAGGTGGAGAATTTACTTCTAGAGAGTTTAACACCTTTTGTGAAGTGAATGGCATTAAGAGATAGTTTTCCGCCCCTAGAACACCTAAACAAAATGGTATTACAGAAAGAAGGAACAAATCAGTGACTGAAGCAACAAGAGCTATGTTATTTGAGAATGATTTGGTGAAGATATTCTGGAGAGAAGCAGTGAACACAACAGTGTATAAAATGAACAAAGTACAAATCAGAGCAAACACAGACAAGACACCCTATGAATTATGGTTTGGACATGCACCCTCAGTTAAGTATTTTAGAATTTTTGGAAGCAAATGTTATATAAAGAGAGATGATGATATTGGAAAGTTTGATCCTAGAAGTGATGAAGGTATTTTTCTTGAATATTCTTTGAAGAGAAAAGCATATAGATGTTACAATAAGAGAACTAAAACTATTGTTGAGAGTGCAAATGTTAAGTCGATGAAAAGTTCAAAATTCAGGAAAGAATACTTGACTATGAATCTCATGAAGGAACTCATCCTCAGCCTAACACTAAAACTACTGAATTATTCTATGAGACTAACAATAAATTATTGAATGAAAGTCATGCTAAAGAAACCAGAGAAGAATCTAGAGAAGAATCTATAGTATAAGCAAGATTTGAGACTATGACACCAAACAGGTATATATCAAGACATCATCCTATTGATCAAGTTATTGGAAGCTTGGATAGAGGAGTTATGACTCAAAATAAGGTGCATTTATGTTTGATTTCTCAAATTGAACCTAAATCTACTAATGAAGCTTGTGAAGATGAACATTGGATTAAAGCTATGAAAGAAGAACTAGATCAGATTGAAAAGAACAAGACATGGGAATTGGTCCCTAGACCTAAAGACAAGAATGTGATTGGAACTAAATGGGTATTTAGAAACAAGATGAATGAACAAGGAGAAGTAGTAAGAAACAAAGAAAGATTAGTATGTAAGGGATACTCATAGCAAGAAGGTATTGACTATGAAGAAACCTTTGCAACTATAGCAAGAATTGAAGCAGTAAGAATTGTTTTGGCCTATGTAGCTTTTAAGACTAAATTTGAAATGAGTATGATTAGTGAGATAAAATATTTTTTGGAATTACAGATAACACAGAATACTAATGGTATTTTTGTGAGTCAGACAAAGTACTTGAATGATTTATTGAAAAGATTTGGGATGGGGAACTGTAAACCAGTTCAAACACCTATGGTTATAGGACATAAGCTATCTAGCATAGATAAAACACCAGTAGTTTAACAGAAGAAATACTGATCTATGATTGGAGGATTGTAGTATTTTACACATACAAGACCTGATATAGCACATTCAGCTGGAATTGTAGCAAGATTTCGAGCTGAACCTAGAGAATCACATTATGCAGAAGTAAAGAGGATACTGAGATATTTAAGAGGCACAATGGATTATGGATTGTGGTATGAAAAATCTAATGATTTTACCCTATGTGCATATACAGATGCTGATTGGGGAGGCAGTGTTGATGATAAGAAAAGCACCAGTGGTGGATCATTTTTCCCTAGAGGAAGATTAGTTTCTTGGCTAAGCAAGAAGTATAATTGTATATCACAAAGCACAGTAGAAGCAAAGTATGTAGCAGCAGTAAAAAATTGTAATCAGATAATTTGGACAAAGCAGATGCTAAAGGATATTGGAATAAAGTTTGTTGAGCCTATTGTCATACACTATGACAACACTAGTATAGTTAGTATGTCAAATAATCCCATGTTACATTCTAAAACAAAGCATATAGAAATCAAGTATCATGTTGTAAGAGAAAGTGGCTGAGAAAGAAGTCAGATTGGAGTACATAAGCATAAAGGAGCAGATAGCAGACATATTTACTAAACCTTTTCCTAAGGATACACTTGAGTATCTGAGAGGTATGCTTGGGGTTATGCTCCATCCTACTTTCAAGTAATGATGCAGTTGGTTGCATCCGTCCAGTGGTCTATGAGCCTTATTTTTCTTCTAGACTAGATGTTGGTACTTCCTCTATGAGGGAGTATGTGTATCTGAGTTGAGTCATGAGGACTCTTGTGAATGTATTTTCTGAATAGTGTCTTTTGACATTGAGTTATTGTTGAAATAATGATAAAATTTCTATCATTGATGTCAATGGGGGAGAAGTGTACATGAAAAACTATTTGTACCTATTGTACCATCTGTTGGAGAGGACTGAATAGGAAAATGAAGCAAGATTTTATTGATGAAGAGGACTTGAAGTATTTTCAGAGTAGCAGTGTTGTAGTATTGGATTTTTGGAAGATTAGATGTTTTTCATCTATGTTTCCATCAATGCCAATGGGGGAGATTGTTATGAATGAATGCTTGGCAGTCATTTCTATAGCAGTTGTTGTTGCATTCATGACTATGATTGTCATTGATGTTAACACAATAATCTTTTGGACTTGCAGAGGAGCAGATAGTGTTTTGATTATTGCAAGTGTTATATTATAGTTGGAGATATGTGATGTTGAGGTTATGCTATTTGATATGTTATATAGCTATGGTTAAGAGCACAGATAGTAATTCATTTATTCATGAAAGTTATGAGCATTTTGGTGGAAGCAGTATTCTGGCAATGTTCCTGAGTATCGATTTGTAGAAATCGGATGATATCTCCTAATCAGGATGGAATCTGGTTTTGCGTAGTTAGAGGGGAGTTTGAGACATATTGATAGTGACGTGGTTCATAGTGCAAACTTTGAGGTCACATGAGTGAGGAGTTATTGCATTTGGAATCTGACAGTTTTGTGTAATTTTGATGTAGTGTGTGGAAACTTTTATTTTGTAATTGTGTGTCAACTCATTTGCAATTATTTGAGTCGTATAAAGGAAGGAATGTTTTTCCTTGTTGGATATATGTGTAAGGATGTATGAATTGTGATGAAAAAGTAATTGATGTGAACTATGCATGAAGTGAAGAAGAGTGCGGTTTGGCATAGTAAAGGAGGTAACATATTTCTTATTATTCTATTGAATACTCTTAAGATTAGTTGGACAGTGTGTTCAGTGATCTTGTCATTGAATCTATTTGGGTAGTGGGTCCTTCTATCTTCCATAACTCTTAACAGGGTTAGAATCTTTTAACAGGGATTCATATGTACTAAATGTATTTCATAAGACTCCTAACAGAGTGCATCCTTTCACAAGGAATATTCATATTAGTGCATATTTTGTGGGCATCATTCCCATCGAGGTTTACTCTTTGATTAAGAGGTTCCCTAGTCAACATATCTTGTGTCCTTGTGTTATTGTGTATGAATATCTTTCTATGGTTGGTGATTATATTACTTACATGGTTAAATTCTTTTGAAGTTGATAAAAGTTATAATTGTCTGATAACTGATTCACCCCCCCCCCCCCCACTCTCAGTTTCTTGGTGGACTTTATTTTCTAACACTATAGACATCATCATCCCTTTTGTTGACGATCTCGCATTCCATATATAAGGTAAAGGTAATTTCCTCATGTTTACGATCTTGCATATTGTTCATGTTGTCTTCTACACTATTTGTAGCATATGTATCTTGTAATTTTTAGCTAACTTAAGATAAATGATTAATATATGTAGGAAATTTAACCCCTTTGGTGAGGATCCTACACAGTGACATGGATCAACAGGTATAAGTCAATAAATAGACATAATTTTATTATATTATTCTTGTTTATCACTAAGCACGTATGTTATAAATAGACATATTATATAATCATATAATGTGTCAAATTATTGATGCAAAAAGTTTGACATGTTATATTCTTCTTGTTTAACCTTTTATATAATTCCTATTTGTGTGCCTTTCCTTCACTTTCAACTTACATTTTATATCTTCCACCTATAGACAAAGAAGAACCGTATGAGTCATGACTCTATTCAAGACTTGATTATTCTATAAATATTATTTGATTATTATCAAAATTTCTATTTGAAGCGGAGACATGACAATATCTCATTTGATTGATTATAGGACCTACCAAATAGGTACTTGTCAGATCTATCTACATCGAATGAGGGAAATGTGGGACTGGTAGATGCAAGTTTTACATGTAGTACAACTAAAATAGGGAGATCAACTAGAGGTCAAAAGATTAGAAAAAAATTCAATAAATGCATGTAATTATTCCTTGCTAAAGGGGGGTCATGTTCTTATGATGATGAGACCAAAGGAGGCATCAAGGTGCCCTTTTGTTACACACATCTTGAGAAAGAATGGGTACCCAATGAGCTACCTCCAATTTACACTAATTTTTGTGTTAACGAGAGGATATATCGCATAGCTCCATCCTCACTACATGGTTTGGGCCTATTTTTCATGGATGGGATAAAGGTATGTTACAAAAAAGTTGTTGAACTGATGGAGTATGTCAGAACTTGTTACAATTACAATGATTGGATGTGAATTGTTCAATATAAAAAAAGTATGCATAGGTATGCACTATCAGTAAATTATATACAATGGAAAGAAAATAATCAAAGTAAAAGAATTGTTATGTACATTGATGGGTAAATAAAAGTAATAGGGAATATTGTGGGTTTT
The DNA here is from genome assembly GCA_027943335.1 of Chamaecyparis obtusa. Taxonomy (NCBI): domain Eukaryota; kingdom Viridiplantae; phylum Streptophyta; class Pinopsida; order Cupressales; family Cupressaceae; genus Chamaecyparis; species Chamaecyparis obtusa. The sequence goes on along the minus strand of BSBK01003933.1, from coordinate 62,440 downwards.
ATAAATAGTACGTGACCTTCCTCAACTAATAAGAAACCCAATTGCATATTTGAGGTGTATTAGGGGAATCATGTTTTTGTATGTGCAATAAAATCCATAAGTGCAGGGGAAGAACCGCTAATAGATTACTGATGTAGGAGCATCCTAGGATTCTTGGCAATCCTATATCAACCAAAAATATTTTTTTTTTGAAAGGCAGATTGGTAGTTTTGATCTTGTGTTGTGAAGTTTTTGCTTAGTCTTGGAGTATGGCTGCTCGATTTTAGTGTTTATCGGGGTGCTCAGCCTCTAAAGAACACATGGTAACTGAAGGTATTGGTTACTCCTGGAGCTCAACGATAACTAAGTCTCTTAGTGATGCTTGGCATGGTCAGTTCATTGGTGCTTGATTATTTCTCTGATGCTCGGTAATCGGTCTTACTGACTTGATTATTTGGATGAATCAGCTTGGCTGAAAGGTGCATTTAATTTGGGTCGCATTCCTCAAGTTATGGATTGACCGTTGGATGTGTGGGGACCAAGATTTGGCATGTTGTATTCTCCTATGTAGATTTGGAGACTGACATGGATAAATTAATTATTGAAAGGCTATTTGAGAGTCGACCATGTATTGCATTTAATATTTATACATTTTGCAGGCTGACTTGTGGCTGGGAATTAGTATTTATAGAGATGTTTGGGTAGCTATATAGGAATCAGTTGGATGAGAGATCTAGAGTTAGAACAGATCTGCATAGAGTAGCAGAGTTAGCAGCTTACGAGATTAGTAACAAGGAGATTTCTTGGTGCTTGCGAGCACAAGTTTAGATCTTTCTTGGAGTGCCTACTAGTGTCCTATTGTGTTGCAGACCTAGACTAACTGAGAAGTGTGTTGGATCTTGCATGATCTTGTAGAATTATTTCTTTCTTTTTAATTGGCCAGAACTAGGAAGGCCTTACAGTCTAGCACATTGCATGTAATTAGCTTTAGATGAATAAAGTTACCTGTTCTCTCTCAGATCTGGTGTTATTTCTTTATAATTTCATTGTGTTGTGGTTTGGCTACAAGTTTGGACAGTCCTTAATTGGTTTCTCTGACCTTGACTGCATCAAGTGGTATCAGAGCAAATTGAGCTTGGAAGTGTGGACAGATCATCGAAGGAGATATAGTTTGCACCAGGACCTTGGATTGAAGATGCCTCTGAGGAGAGCTTGTGAGATCTCAGAAGAGGAAGGTACTAGAGAATTCAGTCTTGATGATTTTAGAGCTTTGCAGAAACAAGTACAATATTTGCAAGAGGAATTGAGAAAGAAGGCTACATCGAAAGAAGATAGTGATGATGAATCTGAGGAAGAAGATCACTTTGAAGAAGTAGTAGAAGAAGCTAGGGATCTAGAAGAAAATAGAATCCTAAAGGCTATGTCTAAAATTGGGAAAAGACCTAAGACTGAAGTTTCTACTTTTTCTGGAAGCCTTAGGCAAGAAGAGTTGATTAATTGGATTAATGAGATAGATGAATACTTTGAGTATGAATAAATAGAAGATCTGATGAAGGGTGCTCCCCTTAATACCACAAACACATAATAGAAATAGAGAAACAACAACAATAATATGCAAGAATAGAAAATTGGCTTCTTATTATCTCCACAAATGTGGAATTACAAACTTTCAGAATTACAATATGCAAAGCCACCTGGGCATTCCCTTACAATATTCTATCGGACAAAGCCTTGAATTATTACCCAGATCTACTACCTATGACTGCTCCCAACTGCCTAGAACTGCATAAGACAACACCACGGGCCTTCTTTATACAAGCAATTTCCACCGCCCGAGAATGTTCCAGAATTTTAGCCCATAGGGCTGACCAAACTTATAATTATTTTATTTTACAATTTATTACATCAAAGTCAGCTCAAAATAAATTTTGAAACCCGAACAGAAATTTTGAAGGAATATTATTTTCTGCCATTTCAGGTGACCCAACTTTCGAAGACCATAAGTCATCGCAAGTTAACTCGATTGACTATTATAACCCCAATTTGGAAATGCCATGAAGCGCTCTATAGGCTTGAATCACTCAAGCACCCATCACTCGAGTTCTCAACCTCATCTGGGGCCTCTAAAGCCTTCAAAACTAAGTTCAAAGTTTCTGTACCCTGCTGCCAATATCAAAAATCTTCAATATCTTTAAAACTAGACCTGATCTAGCCATGAAACTTTACTAGCAGGCTGATACGACTGAGATGAACCTCCACATGTGAAATCAAAACATTCTAAGATTTATGACCAACTTACAAAAAATAGAAAGTTTCCATAAATAGCTGCTCTACACAAGATAGCCCTTATTGAAAACAAAACCATAAATCTTTTTGGGTGATGCAAGATTGCTCTTACACCCTGGATGCTCCTGCATCAGACACCTAGGGTAATTTGAGAAGTGACCCTATCACAACTCAGGTGTGAAGAGGGAAACCAAGATGGTTAACCTCCTGCTTTGTCAGCCATGATGAATCTTCAATAGGTCATCCTTTCCACTTGACCAAATACTCTTTATATGTCCTGTTCCTTGTGCTTCTACCAACTCGACTGTCTAGTATATCTTCAATCTCCTTATTATGTGAACTGCTTGCTGGAATACTCCATTGTGCTGCTGTGATCTCATCTTCAACCTGAAATTCCTTATGCCTCCTTTTCTAATCTACCTTAGCCTTATGCCATGCATTCATTTTGGTAATATGCTTCCTCACCTCCTCATGGATGTTCTTCAAATGTTCTGCAAAATCCTTAGCTTCAGCACTACTTATTTCTTCTTTATCTATCTTTCTCAACTTAGATGCATTTCTGGGACTACTTCCATATACAATCTAGGAATGATGTGATGAATTAAGCTTCAAATCTATCTTCAACTCTTCACTTTATGCTAGTGTCATTCTGTGTGCTGCCTTATTTGGAAAACTCACTCCTGAAATCAAATCCATCTCATGACTGATCTTCCTTACTAGTGGTAATCCATCAAGTACATTATCGGATATAATATCTTGAAACTCATTCAATAATTCTGTAACTTCTATAGGTACATCTTTTACCTCCTCTTTCCCAGCCTTTGGAATTAATGTAAAACACATATGCTCATGCCGCATACCATTAGAAAAAGTTATTCTTGCATTACCACATACCTTTTCTTCTGTCTCCTCCAATGGTTTTAGCTTATGTCGCACTCCATCCTTTGTCAAGGAATAGGTATTCGCATGACCATCATGTACAACACATCTATCAAACTACCACAGCCTACCCAAAAACATATGACATGCATCCATAGATATGATATCACATAGTACCTCATCTTGGTACCTGCCAATCTTGAACTTCACTAGGCACTATTCACTGACAATGACCTTATGGTCATCTTGCACCCAGGAAACCCGATATGGATGTGGATGTTTCTGTCTCTTGAGCTTCAACTTTGTCACCATCTCTTCTGACACTAAATTATCAATACTACCACTATCAATAATCACATCACAACACTTACCCTCACACTTGCACCTGGTACAAAATAGACTCCTCATTTGCTCAGGTTCATTCTTGCCACTCAACAGGACTCTTCTATTAATTAGTGTCTCTCCTCTCTCAGCATCTTTAGAATATGATGATCTGGCATCTTCATCTACATATGCAACTCTATCCTAACCTTCATTTATCCTATCTATCCTTCCTTGGCATTGAGGACATTCAAATGCCCTATGACCTTCTCCACAGTGAAAACATGTTCCACAGAAGCCTCCTCTTCTAGATCCTTGTCCTCTTCCCCTTCCTCTCTGATCTCTATTATTCTGATCATGGAAATGATTGAAATTTTCTCCTCTCTAATTCTGACTATTACTAGCCTCATCCTTCTTTTCGGATCTTCATTTCGATCTCCATATGATCGTCCACTCGGTCTTCCATCATGACCTCTTCTACTTTGTCTACTCTCAAACTTCTTTTTCAACTTTTCCTCTACTTTTAGGGAAAATTGGTATGCCTCTTCAATACTATTTATTCAAACCAGATTCAATTCCTCTTGAATGCTCGGCCTTAACCCATTAAGGTATCAGGCAACTTTCTCCTTATCAGCTTCTTCATGGCCTATTCTAATGAGGAGTCGATAGAACTCCTCTATATACTCCTAAATAGATCTTCCTTCTTGCTTTAGACTTTTCATTTTCTTTAGTAGGTCAAGCTCATAATCAACAGGAATGAATGGTCGCTTCAATTTATCCATCATCCGATCCCATCTTGTGATTTTATCCTTTCCCCTTTGATTTCTCTCCAATTGGATCTCCTGCCACGAGATCTTCGCATGACCCTTCAGTCTGGCCTTTGCAAATTTGACCCTATCAGGATCCTCAGTATCTTCATACTCAAAATATTCTTCACATTCATTGATCTAGTCGATCAACTCCTCTGGGTTAAGATTTCTAAAAAATGTAGAAACCTCAATCTTAGGTATTTTCCCAATCTTGGAAATGGCCCAAAAAAGTCTTTCTTCCTCCTGGTTCATAATTTTGACTTCTCCTTCTTGATCTTCTTCTTCAGTTTCATCCTCGCTTTCATCTCTGACATTAAGATTCACTCCTCTATGAATCTCCTCTTGCAATGCTCTCACTTGTCTCTACAGCTCTCTAACCTCAAGTGTCACAGCACTAGCTCTTTCGCCACACTCTCTTTGTCAAGGCATTTTCACGTGTATCACTGAAACCCTAACCATGGTTCTGGTGCAAACTACCTCACAATCGGTGATCTGTTTACGTAGAAACCCTAGCCCATGGTCCTTGTGCAAACTGCCTCACAGTCAGGGATCTATTTACACACTCAAGAACTCCCACTCTGATACCACTTGATGAAGGGTGCTCCCCTTAATACCACAAACACATAACAAAAATAGAGAAAAAACAACAATAATATGCAAGAACAAAAAATTGGCTTCTTATTATCTCCACAAATGTGGAATTGCAAACTTTCAGAATTACAATATGCAAAGCTACATGGGCATTCCCTTACAATATTCTGTAGGACAAAGCCTCAAATTATTACCCAGATCTACTACCCAGAACTGCTCCCAACTACCCAGAACTGCCTAAGACAACACTACGGGCCTTCTTTATATAGGCAATTTCCACCACCCGAGAAGGTTCCAGAATTTTAGCCCATAGGGGTGACCAAACCTAGAATTATTTTATTTTACAATTCATTACATCAAAGTCGGCTCAAAATAAATTTTGAAACCCGAACAAAATTTTTGAAGGAATATTATTTTCTGCCATTTTAGGTGACCCAACTTTCGAAGACCATAAGTCATCACTAGTTGACCCGATTGACTATTATAATCCCAATTCAGAAACACCACGAAGTGCTCTACAGGCTTAACTTGTGCAAGCACCCGTCACTCAAGTTCTCAACCTCATCCGGGGCCTCTAAAGCCTTCAAAACTGAGTTCAAAGTTTCTGTACCCTACTGCCAATACAAAACATCTTAGATGAACCTCCACATGTGAAATCAGAACATTTTGAGATTTATGACCAACTTACTAAAAATAGAAAGTTTCCATAAATAGCAGCTCTACACAAGATAGCCCTTATTGAAAACAAAACCAGAAATATTTTTGGGTGATGCAAAATTTCTCTTACACCCTCGATGCTCCTGCATCAGACACCTGGGGTAATTTGAGAAGTGACCCTATCACGACTCAGGTGTGAAGAGGGAAACCAAGACGGTTAACCTCCTACTTTGTCAGCCATGATAAATCTTCAATAGTTCATCCTTTCCAGTTGACCAAATACTCTTTATATGTCCTATTCCTTGTGCTTCTACCAACTCGACTGTCCAGTATATTTTCAATCTCCTTAGTATCTGAACTGCTTGCTGGAATACTCCAGTATGCTGCTGTGATCTCATCTTCAACATGAAATTCCTTATGCCTCCTTTTCTGATCTTCCTTAGCCTTATACCATGCATTCATTTTGGTAATATGCTTCCTCACCTCCTCATGGATGTTCTTCAAATGTTCTGCAAAATCCTCAGCTTTAGCACTACTTATTTCTTCTTTATCTATCTTTCTCAACTCAGATGTATTTCTGGGACTACTTCCATATACAATCTATGGATGATGTGATGAATTAAGCTTCAAATCTATCTTCAACTCTTCACTTTCTACTAGTGTCATTCTGTGTGCTACCTTATTTGGCAAACTCGCTCCTGAAATCAAATCCATCTAATGACTGATCTTCCTTACTAGTGGTATTCCATCAGGTACATTATCAAATACAATATCTTGAAACTCGTTCAATAATTCTGCAACTTCTATAGGTACATCTTCTACTTCCTCTCTCCCAACCTTTGGAATTAAGGTAAAACACATATGCTCATGCCGCATACCATCAATAAAAGTTATTCTTGCATTACTACATACCTTTTCTTCTGTCTCCTCCAATGGTTTTAGCTTATGTTGCACTCCATCCTTTGTCAAGGAATAGGTATTCGCATGACCATCATGTACAACACATCTGTCAAACTGCCACGGCCTACCCAACAACATATTACATGCATCCATAGATATGATATCACATAGTACCTCATCTTGGTACCCACTGATCTTGAACTTCACTAGGCACTTTTCACTGACCATGACCTTTTGGTCATCTTGCACTTAGGCAACCTGACATGGATGTGGATGTTTCTGTCTCTTGAGCTTCAACTTTTTCACCATCTCTTCTGACACCAAATTATCAGTATTGCTACTATAAATAATCACATCAGCACACTTACCCTCACACTTGCACCTGGTGTGAAACAGGCTCCTCCTTTGCTCAGGTTCATTCTCGCCACTCAACAGGACTCTTCTATTAATCAGTGTCTCTTCTCTCTCAGCATCTTCAGAATATGATGATCTAGACTATTCATCTACATATGCAATTCTGGCCTGGCCTTCATTTCTCCTATCTATCCTTCCTTGGTGTTGAGGACATTCAAATGCCCTATGACCTTCTCCATAGTGAAAACATGTTCCACGGAAGCCTCCTCTTCCAGATCCTTGTCCTCTTCCCCTTCCTCTCTGATATCTATTATTTTGATCATGGAAATGATTAAAATTTTCTCCTCTCTGATTCTGACTGTTACTAGCCTCATCCTACTTTTTTGGATCTTCATTTTGATCTCCATATGACCATCCACCCGGTCTTCCATCATGACCTCTTCTACTTTGTCTGCTCTCAATCTTCTTGTTCAGCTTTTCCTCTACTTTTAGTGCAAACTGGTATGCCTCTTCAATACTATTTATTCAAACCAAATTCAATTCCTCCTGAATGCTCAGCCTTAACCAATTAAGGTATCGGGCAACTTTCTCCTTATCAGCTTCTACATTGCTTGTTCTGATGAGGAGTTGATAGAACTCCTCTGTATACTCCTAAACAGATCTTCCTACTTGCTTCAAACTTTGCATTTTCTTCAGTAGGTCAAGCTCATAATCAACAGGAATGAACTATCACTTCAATTTATCCATCATCTAATCCCATCTTGTGATTTTATCCTTTCCCCTTCAATTTTGCTCCAATTGGATCTCCTGCCACTAGATCTTTGCATGACCCTTTAGTCTAGCCTTCGGAAATTTGACCCTATCAGGATCCTCAATATCGTCATACTCAAAATATTCTTCACATTCATTGATCCAGTCAATCAACTCCTCTTGGTTAAGATTTATAGAAAATGTAGGAACCTCAATCTTAGGTCTTTTCCCAATCTTGGAAATGGCCTTAAAAAGTCTTTCTTCCTCCTGGTTCACAATTTTGACTTCTCCTTCTTGATCTTCTTCTTCGGTTTCATCCTTGCTTTCATCTCTGACATTAAGATTCATTCCTCTATGAATATCCTCTTGCAATGCTCGCACTTGTCTCTGTAGCTCTCTAACCTCAGGTGTCATAGCACCAGCTCTTCCAGCACACTCTCTTCATGGAGGCATTTTCACGTGTATCGCTAAAACCCTAACCACGGTTTTGGTGCAAACTACCTCACAGTCAGTGATCTATTTACACACTCAAGAACTCCCACTCTAATACCACTTGATGAAGGGTGGTCCCCTTAATACCACAAACACATAACAGAAATAGAGAAACAACAACAATAATATGCAAGAATAGAAAATTAGCTTCTTATTATCTCCACAAATGTGGAATTACAAACTTTCAAAATTACAATATGCAAAGCCACATGGGCATTCCCTTACAATATTCTATAGGACAAAGCCTCGAATTATTACCCAGAACTGCTCCCAACTGCCCAGAACTACCTAAGACAACACTATGGGCCTTCTTTATATAGGCAATTTCCACCGCCTGAGAAGGTTCCAAAATTTTAGCCCATAGGGCCGACCAAACTTAGAATTATTTTATTTTACAATTTATTATATCAAAGTCAGCTCAAAATAAATTTTGAAACCCGAACATAAATTTTGAAGGAAAATTACTTTTTTCCATTTTAGGTGACCCAACTTCCGAAGACCATAATTCATCACCAGTTGACCTGATTGACTATTACAACAACAATTCAGAAATGCCCCAAAGTGCTCTGCAGGCTTGACTCATGCAAGCACCTATCACTCATGTTCTTGACCTCATCCAAGGCCTCTAAAGCCTTCAAAACTAAGTTCAAAGTTTTTGTACCTTGCTGCCAATACCGAAAATCTTCAATATCTTCAAAATTAGACTTGATCTAGCCATGAAACTTTACTGGCAAGCTGATACGACTGAGATGAACCTCCACATGTGAAATCAGAACATTCTAAGATTTATGACCAACTTACTAAAAATAGAAAGTTTCCATAAATAGCATCTCTACATAAGATAGCCCTTATTGAAAACAAAACTAGAAATATTTTTGGGTGATGCAAGATTGCTCTTACACCCTGGATGCTCCTGCATCAAAATCCTGATAGAGTTAGATTTACAAAGACTAAGCTGAAGGGTCATGCAAATATTTGGTGGAGAGAAGTTCAGTTAGGAAGAAGTAGGAGAGGGAAGGAAAAGATCACTAGATTTAACCAAATGTTTGACAAGTTGAAGAAGCAATTCATTTTGATGGATTATGAGCTGGATATGTTTAAGAAGATGCAAGCCTTGAAGAAGACTAACAAATCAGTGCAGGAGTATACTGAGGAGTTTTACAAAATCCTGATTAGGATTGGTCATTTTGAAGATTATAAGGAGAACGTTGCTAGGTATGTTTATGTTTTGAGACCTAGTATTCAAGAAGAGTTACTTATTGTTCAGATGAAAACAATAGGAGATGCTTATCAGATGGCATTAAAAGTTGAATAAGAAGTTTTAAGGAAGACAAAACAATAGAAATAAAGGCGGTAATATTGGTGAGACAATTGTTGAAGAGAATCCTAAGAAGACTGATGTAGGCTCTGGCAGTGGTCAAGTCACTAAGAATTTCAATACTAGACAGAGAGGAAGGTGGAAGAATGAGTTCACTTGTACTTGTTATCAATGTGGTGAAGTTGGTCATAGAAGTTTTGGATGTCTTAAGAAAAGAGTTGCACTAATTGTTAAAGAAGACATTATGAATGTTGCATCACAAGGTGAGTTTCTTATCACTAGGAGGTTAGCTACATATGTCCAGGAACCAGTGCAAAGAACAAATTTATTCAGAACCAGATGTAAGTGCAAGGAAAAGGTATGTAATGTCATAGTTGATGGTGGTAGTTCTAAAAACATTATTTTAGAAGAGATGGTTACTAAATTGAATTTAGAAAGAAGGAAACACCCTAATCCTTATTAGATTAGTTGGATACAAGATTTTTCTAAGGTTAGGATTGAAGAACAATGCTTGGTTAATTTTTAGATTGGATCTTATCATGATGAAATATTGTGTGATATATTGCCTATGGATTCTTGTCATCTATTCCTTGGGAGACCTTCAAAATTTGATAGAAATTTTTTGTTTGATGGTTGTGAAAACAACTATGTGGTTAGGCATGAAGGATCTAGGCATAAGCTATTACCTTTATAGGAGATAGGGACTAAGGAATGTGGAGTTATCAGGTGTTGTCCGTGTGACCGTGACAAACCTCAAGAGCACAGGGTTGATGAGCCTATGCCTGCAAAGTATAGTTTGAAAGAGAAGGAGAATGATATATCTAACAAGTTTGTTGAGATTAAGAGGTAGATTGTCTTTCTAATAGAAATAGTATAGTAGATAATGACATTGATGATGCAGAGAGATGTAGATGATACCGAGTTGATTGAGGAGTCCGGAGAGGGTGGTATTTACCGAGGTACTGATGTGATCGACAGTGGAAGGAATGGTCAGAGTTGATTGTTATCAGTTGTAGATAGGAAAAATATGAAGCTAGAAAGCTTGTTGTAGGGAGAAAATGAAAGAAGTAAAGACAACTTGGAATGAAGGACGAGGAGATATGGGTTAAGAACAAATTTGGCATACCTATTTTGATTCCCTTAAGACGTTCTTGATTTCCTCATGAGAAAATATTCTTTACTTGGGGTGTCTAATGTAGGAGCATCCTAGGATTCTTGGAAATCCTGTATCAACCAAAAATATGTTTGTTTTGAAAGGAAGATTGGTAGTTTTGATCTTAGTTTGTGAAGTTTTTTCTTGGTCTTGTAGTATGGTTCCTTAGTTTTAATGTTTACCGAGGTGCTTGGTCTCTGAACAACACTCAGTAATTGAAGGTATTTGTTACTCTTGGTGCTTGGCAATAACTGCATTTCTCGGTGATGCTTGGCGTGGTCAATTTTTTGGCACTCGTTTATTTCTCTAATGCTCGGTAATCTATCTTATCGACTTGATTGTTTGGATGAATCAGCTTGGCTGACTAGTGCATTTAATTTGGGTCACATTCCTTGAGTTATGGATTGACTGTTGGATGTGTGGGGACCTATATTTCACATGTCATATTCTCCTATGTAGATCTAGAGGCTGACATGGATAATTTGTTAGATTAGGTGAAAAACTAATCTCCCAATAACACCTGCATGCATAACCTTGTCACATGGAAGAAGCAAAGCACAGAAACAAGAAAAAACTATGGAGGCCAAAAAGCCAGAGACATCATATGCACATTCAAAAGAACAATCTATTATGAACAATGCATTGAGTTACTGAAAAATACAAAAGATGGAATCCTTATAAAAGGATACCAAAACCCTGAAGGAGAAAACCCTAAAGAATAATAAGATGCCTAAGTCTAACTTAGGTGTAGAGAATAATAGACTAATAATTAAATAAATTAATTATTAGCTATAATATGACTACTCTAACATAATTTAATTATTGTAAGGCTATTTGAGAGCCGACCATGTATTGCATTTAATATTTATATATTTTGGAAGTTGACTTGTGGCTAGGAATTAGTATTTATAGAGATGTTTGGGTAGCTATTTAGGCATCTGTTGGATGAGAGATTTGGAGTTAGAACAGATCTAGATAGAGTAACAAAGTTAGTAGCTTGTGAGCTTAGGAACAAGGAGATTGCTTGGTGGCTTGCGAGCACAAGTTTAGATCTTTCCTGGAGTTCCTACGAGTGTCATGTTGTGTTGTAGACCTCGACTAACTGAGAACTATGTTGGATCTTGCGTGATCTTGTAGAATTGTTTCTTGCTTTGTAATTGGCCATAACTGGGAAGGCCTTACAGCTTGGCACATTGCATGTAATCAATTTTTGATGAATAAAGATACCTATTCTCTCTCAGATCTGGTGTTATTTCTTTATAATTTTGTTGTGTTATGATTTGGCTTCAAGTTTGGACAGTCCTTAATTAGATTCTCTAACCTTGACTCCATCAATTACCATTTAAATCACATAGATACAAATAAAGTTACTTTCATGATGGTGGTAAGTACTTTATACCATTTAAACTAACCTCAAGTTTATGACACCAATATACCATTTTATTAATAAGTTTTGTTTGCTAGGTCTATTTGCATTGAAAGCTGAGGAGAAATTGAATAAGAGACATGAACAAATGCAAAGAGGTAGAGGTGGTAGATTCCATGGAGGAAGAGGTAGATCCCATGGTGAAAATGGTAGATCTAAACCAGAAAAGACAAATCTGGATAAAGGCAAGACCGAGTGGAAAGGTGAAAGTTCATCTAGAGGCAGAGGTAGTAACTACCAATGTGGTTATAATAGAGGTGGTTTTCAAGGAAATTGTTACAATTTTGGAGAAGGACATAGATCTTTTGAGTGTACACATGCAAGTAAGAAGGCTAGTAGCAGTAGAAATGCTTTGGTGCAAGAAGAATCACCAAATGAACCTAAGAAGGAAAATAACTTGATGGTGAGGAGAGCACTATGGAATGAAAATAAAAAGGAAAATCCAATAAGGAAAAGTTTTTTCAAGACTAGATGTAGAGTTTTTGACAAAGTTTCAAAGGTAATCATTCACAATGATACCTCAGAGAATCTGGCATCTAAGGAAATGGTCACAAAGTTGCAGTTGAAAAGGTCAGAACATCTGAAGCCCTATTAGATTTCATGGATCAAGTATGACCATACACTCTTCGTAAGTGAACAATGTTATGTGAATTTGAAGATTGGAAAGTACTATGATAAGGTGTTATGTGATATCATGCCTATGGATTGTTGTCATATTTTGTTGGGTAGACCTTGGCAATATGATAGACATGCTATATATGATGGGAGATTGCATAAGTATACTATTTTGGTTGATGGAAAGAGACAAATCTTGTTACCTTTGCTGGAAGAACCTATTAGTAATGTTTGCACATCTGTGAAAGTTTGTTTGATGGAAAGAAGAAAGTTTGTTAAGGATTTGAAGAAGAGTGATGTATGTTTTACAATGATTGCTAAAAAATTGAGTAAGAAGATAGAGGATAGTGTTCCTGAGGAGATTGATAAGTTACTCACCGAGTATAGTAAAATCATTTCTGATAATGTACCTGATGGTTTTCCATCGAAGAGAAGCATTGATCATTGTATGGATCTAATCCCTAGAGCTAGTTTACTGAATAAGGCACCTCATCGGTTGACACCTACCAAGAATTAGGAATTGAACCGACAGATTCAAGAGTTGTTGGAGAAACGTTTGATTAGAGAAAGTTTGAGTCCTTGTGTAGTACCTATGGTATTGACTGAAGAGGTTGATGAAAAACAACCCAAGCTCCCAAGAACACCTGCACACAAACACCTATCACAAAAAGAGAGAGAAGCAAACAGAAATGGAGGCCTGAATGCATTGATCTAGAAGAGAGGAGAAATCCTTAATGTACAAAAACAAAAGTTGCTATCAATAATGAAATGTCAAAAAAGGTTACAAAGTATTATGAGATCAATCCTTATAAAAGGAGATCAGAAAACCTAAAAAGGTAAAAGCCTAGGTTGCATGATAATAATTAATAAAGATAATTAATTATTATATGCCTAAAGTTTAGCTTAAGTAGAAAGAGGTAATAAGTGACTGAATAATTAAATCAATATGATTCAATTAATCAGTAAACACTTTATTACTCTAACACCCCCCCTTAAGATAAACTTTGGGAGAAGCTAAAAACCTAAAAAGAACAACTGAAAGCAAATGGGTCTCAGAAACAAAGGCTTGATCAGGTACCCAAGTACAAAAGAGAGTCTCTACAAAGTAGAGAAATAAAGAAAACCACATGGGAAAAACTCTACTCCAAAAATTGACAAAGACTAGTCTGAAGGAGTGAAGAAGCCTCCAAAACTAGGAATGTTCCAAAAAAATAGGAACAAAGATGAACATGTACAACATCACTGAAGCATAAAAATGAAAACTCTATCAAGAAGAAACTAATGATCTGAAGATCCACCACAGAAATATGACCAGGTAGAGAAGACTATAATCTGCATGAGTGCCCTTAAATAACGCTACTCAAATCAGGAGGCAAACAAAGACAAACACATAAACTCAAAGGTACAGATGGCATAAACACCAAAAGCTTGAAGAGCTGATCAATGAAAGCTAGAAGAGTGCATCCAAAAATAGGAAAGAAAAGAGTGTCCATATGGTAAATGATCCATCTCACCAGAATGCATAGGTACCCAGCCACTACAACTGCCTAATACATAGGATCAAATACTAAATACATGGATCACATAATCAAACCAAGGAAGTAGTAGAACCAATAGTAGAAACCCCCCCATACTACTGACAAGTGAGTAATGATAGGTACATTGAAAAGATTGGCCAAACTAAACTACATGATGAAGATGACTCTGGAACATCGAATGTCCAGAGAGAGTACAAACACAAATAGAGATAACTAAGGCTAATGTCATTGGAGGAATGCTCACATGAAAAAAGAAGATGGAAAACAAAGGCAAACATCAAACCCCCCCTGACACTTTATAATGGAGTGCGAGTACAAATAGCACGAACATGTGCAAGATCCCATCAATTTAATAGAATGGCACTTTGTCTCAGTGTGTGTGCATAAAAGAATGCTACAAAAGTGAAGTATACACTACTCAAAGAAGACCAAAGGCTTTTGAAACAAAAGAACAACCTAAGATGAGTCATCCCTCAAAGGGAAGAGATCTCAAAACCTGAAACAACCAATATATCCACCAAACTGCAAAAAAGTAAGAATCTAAATAAAATGAACCTAGAGTAGAATCTTGAAAAATGACTCACAACACTAAAAATCTCTTTGAACAAGCTTTCCGATGATATATCACTTTCTGAAAATGGAGTTCAGATGTGCAAGATAGAGGTCTCGTAGTGCAGAATTGAAGATCTAGCTTTGACAGAGAAAAACACCATCAAAAAAATAAAACTAGAAAAATAACCTCTAGATCTAGAAAGAGCTCAGAATCAACTTTTCGACGATATCTCATTTGCCAAATTTCAACACCGTATGCTCAAGATACGAGCAAAAAACCAACAGCTGGGCTGGAGGGCCCAAAGAAGGTGTCTACAAGGATCGAAGGATGGGTGATATCAGAAAAAGGATGAAAAACCACATGAAACCATCAAATCTAATAAAAGCTCAGAAAGAGCTTTCTGGCAATATCTCATTCGCCAAAAACGGAGCCTGAATGCAAGAGAAACGGATCCCAGAAGACATGAGGTCTGAAATGCCACAATCACAGAGAACATCTTACTTTGACAAAAAAAAATAGCATCAAAATGGCAAAATCAGAAAACTATACCAGAAAATTCAGATTGGGCTCGGAATCAGCTTTCTAATGGTATATTGCTGAAAGAAAATGGAGCCCGAATGAGAAAGATAGAAGCTGATAACCAATAGTAGAACCCCCATACTATTGTCAAAGTCACACGTCCTAGCTCCCAAGAACACCTCCACGCAAACACCTTCTTTGGAGCTCTGATACCATGAAGGAGTTGATGAAAAACAACCCACAGCTCCCAAGAACACCTGCACGCAAACATTTGTCACAGAAAGAGAGAGAAGCAAATAGCTATGGAGGCCTGAACATATTGATCCACAAGAGAGGAGAAATCCTTGATGTGCAAAAACAAAAGTTACAATCAATAATGAAATGTCAGAAAAGGTTACAAAGTATTATGAGATCAATCCTTATAAAAGGAGATCAAAAAACCTAAAAAGGTAAAACCCTAGGTTGCATGATAATAATTAATAAAGATAATTAATTATTATATGCCTAAAGTTTAGCTTAAGTAGAAAGAGGTAATAAGTGACTGAATAATTAAATAAATATGATTCAATTAATTAGTAAACACTTTATTACTCTAACATTGGCACCAAAGAAGAATGGAGAATGGAAAATGTGTACTGATTCCAGAGCAATCAACAAGATAACATTGAAGTATAGGTCTCCTATATCGAGAATGGATGATATAATGGATAGTTTGACTAGAGTAAATTATTTTACCAAAATTGATTTGAAAAGTGGGTATCATTAGATCAGAATCAAAGAAGGTGATCAATGGAAGATTACTTTCAAGACAAAAGAAGGTTTGTAGGAGTGGTTTGTTATGCATTTTGGCTTAACTAATGCACCAAGTACTTTTCTAAGTCTGATGAATGAATTGCTAGAGATTTTCCAGTAGGCCAGTACTGACTATATGTTTGTCATTAATGACAACATATGGAACATATCATGCGTGGAAGTCTAATGCAATAATATTTTAGTATATGTAGCACGGACATGATATCATGGGCGCAGAAGTTAACTTTTTGTACAAACAATTGTATAGCAGCTTGTGTCAGCAGTGTTCCTAACAGAGTAATAGGCAATGTTCTATGTATGGTTGTTCGTACAGTTGTCATGGAGCCTTTTGTGCTTGGATATATGTTGAACACATGTTAGTGATGTTTCACTCATGGACACATAGTCTAATATTCAGTAGAAGTGAAGTTATGTAGTCATTATTCACCAGTAGTAGTTTCTTGTGTTTACTGAGAAGAGCCAATACAGATTTTATTGGTTTTGGAGTTGCACCTTTCTTTTAGGTATGCGCCCTTGGAGTTAAGCTTAGAGGAGAGCTATTGATGTTCAGTTAAGAGCGCATGAAGTAATTCATCTTGAGAAGAAATATTTAGTTATTTTGGTAGAGCCAACAGTGTGTAGCGTGTGTCTACAATTATCTTATAAAACAGGTCCCAGAATGTGTTGTGTGGATAGTAGAGCTGACATAATGTTTATCTAAGTTTGATATGGTTTCTCTAATATGATTTCAAGGTGGTTCTAATAGGCTGACTTGATTATATCATTTAGAGGAAACATATTTATAGATAGACATTTGTGATTGCTTGAGTGTGGTTCATAGTTGATAGAGGAGAGAAGAGTAGAGTGTGTGAAGTGTTGAGCCATCAGAAGATCTATGTGACCAAGTAAAGTATTTGTGCTATACATTGGAATTGATCCAAATGGCAGGTCAAAGCGTAGTTCACCAAGATACAAATATAGTGTGTATCTATTATTTAGAAGGTTGTAGCCTTCACCCCTTTGAGCAGTGAGCTCTCAGACAGTGCATCCTCTCCCCTAACAAGGACAATTGTAAAAGACTCCTAACATGGTCTAACCCTTGACCAGATCTGCTGTACTTAAAACATTGTAAAGAAACTCCTAACAGGGTTAAGGATTTTCTAACAATGATCATAATACAATAGTATAGAATATTAGTGGGTGTCAATTCCCACCATGGTTTTTACCTATTTGGGTTTCTCTCTAACCAAAATATTGGTGATGTGTTCATGTGTTCTTCCATTGTGTTTATATTTTATGTTTAAGTATACTTAATTGGATAAAGAATTGAATCTTGTAGATAACTGATTCACCCCCCCCACCCTCTCAATTATCTCTTGGGACTATTCCTAATAATTGGTATCAGAGCCAAGTGCCTCGGAGAGAAAGTTTAAAAGCTTGAGGTTGATCAGACGGTATACCTCAGAAAAGAAAGACCTAAGTTTGATGGAGAGAATTATCTTGATTGGAACAACAAGATGGTGACTCATTTGCAGTGCATTGGTTTTTAAGTTTTTGATGTAACTATCAAAGCAGCCAAGATTCCTACCCTATAAGACCTTGCAAAGGATGATGCTACTGAAAGGAAAAAAGAATTGTTTCATCAGAATGCTATAGCTAAAGAAGCCCTTATCAGTGCCCTATCTGATAGCAAATTTTTAGAGATAAAGAAAGTAGACACCGCCCACAAGATATGGAAGTACCTAGAAGACATGTTTGAAGGTGACAAACAAGCAAAGGATGCGGGTAGAAAAACATGGAAGAAAAGATACAATGCATTAGAGATGCTACCTAAAGAAAACATCAGAGCTTATAATCAAAGGATCAATGAAGCAGTTGCTGGAATCAAGAACAATGGTGGAGAGATCTCAGAGGAAGATATTATGGACAAGTTGATGACTATTCTCACTCCAGAAAATGAAAACAAGATCAACATCCTTGATGAGACCATGCAGCTTACATCTAATTTCAACAGAGAGACCTTGATCAAAAAAATCTCAGCTTCTGATATTTCAAGATTGAAGACAAAACCAAAGAGTGAGACAACCTTCAAAGCAACAGTTCATGGTAAGAAATCTGCAAACACTTCTAGTAATTTTGATGATGATGATGAAGAGAAAACTTTAGATGATTTTATTGCTATGATTTCCAAAAGAGGAAAAAAAGGAAAAGGAAAATATGAAGGTCAATCACCATTTAAGTGCTTTTCATGTAATAAGATCGGTCACTTTGCATCTAAGTGTCCTACTAGAGCTAGAAAGTTCAAAAAGCATTACAAATCTAAGTACTCTAAGGAATGTTACTATGCTAGAGATGGAGTTTTAGATGATGAATCAGGTGAAGAAGAAATTGGATTCATTGCTATTATAGACAAAATGAATAATAAGACAAATCATAAAGATGAGAATGAGGAACAAGAGCTAGCATTGATTTACCAAGTAGATATAAGGATAGACTAGATTATAGATAGTGTTTGTTCAAATCACATGACATGTGATAAAAAATGATTTGTTCATCTAGATAAATAAAATGGTGGCATGGTTAGATTTAGAGACAACACTCCTAAACCCATAGTTGGTAGAGGAGCCATTAGCTTGGATGGAAAGAATAGTACTGATGATGTTCTTTATGTTGATGGTTTGATACATATCCTTCTTAGTGTTGGATAGTTACTTGGAAAAGGCTATCAGTTGGAGTTTAAAGATGACAAATGCATTATTAACAACAAGGATGGTGTAATGATTGCATCAGGCTCAAAGACAAGAGGTAATGTTTTCCAACACAATTCAGAAGCAAGTTGTTTTGTTGCTAAAGTTGATGATAGTTGGTTGTGGCATAAAAGACTATGTCATATCAATTTTGATAACATAGTAAAGATAAGCAATGTAAAGGCAGTAAGAGATCTACCTAGCATAGCAAAGCTAATTGATACTATATGCAGGGAATGTGTGATTGGAAAGCATGTGAGAAATTCATTCAGGAGCAAGCACAATTCAATAGAGAACAAGTTGGATCTGATTCATACTGACTTGTGTGGTTCAACTCGAACAAGATCATACTATGCATAAATGTATTTCATTTTGCTTGTTGGTGATTATACTAGGATGATGTGGGTTGCGTTCTTAAAAGATAAGTCAGAAGCATTTGAGAAGTTCAATATATTCAAAGCTGAGGTTGAGAATGAATCTGGACTAAAGATAAAATGTTTGAGATCGGATAGAGGAGGAGAATTCACCTTTGATAGATTCTATGAGTACTACAAAGAACATGACATAAAGAGACAGTTAAGTGCACCTAGATCCCCTTAGCAGAATGGAATTGTAGAGAGAAGGAATAGGACCATCCTTGATATAGTGCACACCATCATGATTGAAGGAAAGGTTGCATACACCTATTGGAGAGATGTGGTCAATACAACAATCTACACCATCAATAGAATTCAATTGAGGCCTGTCACTAACAAAACACCATATGAGCTATGGTTTGGTAATGTTCCCATAGTAAAATACTTTAGAATCTTTGGAAGCAAGTGCTACATCAAGAGGGATAAATTAGTACGCAAGTTTGATGCAAGAAGCAATGAAGGTATTTTCCTTGGTTACTCTACTAAAATTAAAGGTTATAAATGTTTCAATTTAAGATTGAAAAAGATCATTGAAAGTGCTCATGTTAAGATTGATGAAAAGTTCATGGTTAAAGAAAGATATCATGGTTACTCACCCATGATTGAAGAATAACCCAAACCCTCCACTAGTCAGATAGTTATTGAAGAAATGTTTGAGAGTATTGATGTGTTATTTAATGACCCTCAGACAAGTGAAGAAGAATCTCCTAAGGCTGATGAGTCAGCATCACTTAAAGCTCAAAAGTTTACATCTAGAAACCATTCCAAGAAAGACATAATCAAAGATCAGAGCGGCAAAGTCTTAACAAGATCACAAGCAAAGAACTCAGCTAACAGTGAAGCAGTATGTTTACTATCTCAGATTGAACCTTTAAGTTTTGAAGATGCTTGTAATGATTCAGATTGACATGATGCTATGAAAGAAGAACTTGATCAGATTATTAAGAATGACACTTGGGAACTGGTACCAAAACCTAGTGATAAGAATGTAATTGAAACAAAGTGGATATTTAGAAACAAGATGAATGAAGATGGTATAGTAGTAAGAAACAAAGCAAGGTTAGTATGTAAAGGATATGCACAAAGAGAAGGCATTGATTATTCAGACACATTTTCACCTGTGAGAAGATTAGAAGCTATTAAGTTGTTTCTAGCTTATGCTACAGTAAAAAACTTCAAAGTTTATCAGATGGATGTCAAGTCAGCATTCCTAAATGGAGATTTGAAAGAAGAAGTATACATTGAGCAGCCAGAAGGATTCACCTTATCAAACAGACTTGATATGGTATGCAAATTGAAGAAGGCCCTCTATGGACTTAAGCAAGCCCCTAGAGCATGGTATGAAAGAGTAGATGGATATCTAACAAAGATTGGATTCAAGAAAGGAGCAGCAAATTGTAATCTATTCATAAGAGAGACATCTGAAGGTTTACTACTTGTAGCTATATTTGTTAATGACATTATCTTTTTAGGTAATGGAAAACTCAGTGCTGAATTTGCTAAGGAGATGCAGAATGAATTTGAGATGAGTATGATTGGTCCTATCAAATACTTTTTGGGATTAAATGTGCAGCAGACAGAGTAAGTTATTTTCATTAATCTATCCAAGCATGTGAAGGAAATATTAAAGAAATTCAAGATGGATGATTGCAAGCCAGTAGGGACTCCCATGATTACTGGATGTAAGCTTACAAAAGAAGATGACTCACTAGTAGTAGATATAACATTGTGTATAGTATAAAAAAGTGGATGGGGTCCTAGAACAATGGTTTGCACATAAAAGAGGCCCCAAAGCCAATATTTTACACATACATTTGAATTGTAAGGGAAACACTTGAAATCAAATAAAATAAGATACATACCTCATGATGAAAGTAATTTGGAAACACCTATTTTCTAGTGTTTGTGTACAGTTTAGGGCAATTCTGCAACTTGTCCCGGACTGAGAATGCCAAGATGAAGAAAGCCCAAAAATCATTCATCTTTCTGACAGTAGGTAGTCTTTGACCCTCATAAAAGGTCAAAGGCTACATTTTTATTTTGAAGGTCTCTTTGACGTTGTTCATAGATCTTGGAAGTTCAGCAAAAAGAGTATCCAAATCTACTCTCAGATCTAAAATTTTGCACCTTTACTTGCAAGAAATTTTTTTTTGTTATTTGTTTAGGGGGTTTTCCTTGGTCAAACCCCAGTTTGGAATCAACCTTAATATTGAAATTGAAATGGAGAATGCTAGAAATTAGTAGAAGTAGATCTAACAATGAAGCTATGATATTCAATAGATATGCAAATTGTATTTGAAATGTAATCAAGTATGTTAATATGAAAGCTTGGAATCAACACTAACAAATGTAAATCAAACCTCCATGATTGTATGCTTGGAATCCACCATGAGTGAAGAATGAATGGATCTTGAAGATGAACAAGAGGATCTTGAAGGAAGATCACACCATCATTATGGCTAGATCTAGGGTTTTAATGATGAATCTTGAATGCTTGAACCAAATCCCTTCAAAGGCTTGATTGCTTGAATCCTTGATCTTTAATGGAGAACTTGAATGGAGAAGAGGACTTGAATTCTTGAATGGATGCTTGCTTGAATGGAATGCTTGATCTTTCTTGAGGGACAACTTTATTGCAAAATCTTGATCACCAATGTCTCCTTGAGAGTGCTTGATGCATGAAGGAATGAGATGGAGAAAATGAGAGAGGAAGGCTTCCTTTTATAGTGATCTAGGGCACAATCCTCTAGAGGGGTCACCTTGGGGAATTAAATTACAATGAGGCCTCAAACCTATAGGAATGCACCTTAATTAAATATAATTTAAGATTTTACCATTTCGGAGAATAAAACAGCAGACTCAGAAGTGGGAAAATAATTATTTCCAAAATCTGACAACCGGAGATCCTGAGACCTTGAAATTTGAACCCAGGGTCAAAGATGAGCTCGATCTTGACTACGTCAGGGTCAAGGTTGAATTTGAACCCTTTAGGTCAACTTTGACCTTAAGGGCACAAATTTTAGGGTCTGAGTCAGAGTGAGAAATAGGAGGTCCTGGGGGTGCCCAAAGACCTAGAAATGATGCCAGAACAAGGTAGAGTGCCAGGGAGGCAAAAAATCCTATGATGAACATGATGAAGTCCAAGAGGACATATTTGTAAGTCCTACCTAGAAAATAGAGCCATAGAAGAGGGAAATTAAGGAGAATCCTTAGGATCCTAACCCTAATTTCACCTAGAATGAAGGAATCAAGTGCAGAAAAGAAGTGGAAACTGGGGAGAAAGCTAGATCTAAGAAAAGATCAATTCAAGGCATTCGACATGACCCAAAACCACTTACTCAGAGGTCTAAACACTCTTAACATGGAAGTGCTTCCATTTTAAGATGATACATTAAGTCACCACTTTACCAAGAGTATGGACTTGATGCAAACTCTTGGTAAAGGAGAAGAAAGAGGAGATCCAAGTGGATTCACAACAAGATAAAATAACACTTAGCTAAGGACACAAGCCCCTAGACTAAGGATTTTAACTCAACATACATGCACGAGGGTGTGAAAAGAGAAAACCAAAAGAATAAGGGTTAGTACTAAATAACCCAAATCAATCAGCATAAGAAACCTTGATAAGAAATATTTCTCATACCAATGTCATATTTGGAAAGCTATCATAAAAGCATAAATGATTACATAAGAAAGACAAGTGCAACACTATAAATAACATAGCTTCATGATCCCATCCTACTAGCATGAAAGTGAAAAGAGAGAAAGGAGAAAGTGATTACCTCACCCAATAAGATGCCCACCTTACTATGAATCACCCTAGAGAGAGAGCCCAATAGGTTCACCCATAAATTGTGCCTTGAAATTGTAATGCGTCTTCTAATGGCTTTTGGAATATCCATAGATCCACCTTCTTGTATCACTATGAATATGAAATGTGTGTCTCCTCAGGATTTAGCAACTTATGTTCATTACCTTTGGAAGAATTAGCATATTGGAAATGTGTGTCTCTTCAAGATTTAGCAACTTATGTGCATTACCTTCCAAGATTTAGCATGCTCCAAAACAAAAGGTTAGAACAAAAATACATAATATAGAATGAGGGAGGCCATATATATGCCCTCCTCCTTAATATGGAAAAAACATACTATTTTGACATGTTAAGGAAAGAAAAGAATAAGGATAATGCCATCTTCAGCATCAAGACAATATCCATAGACAACACCCAGTCCAAGCCAAGAAGGTCATAGCTCCTATGAGGCCATGGAAGGGACAAATGTAAAGATATATCATACAAGAAGTGAAAAGAAAGTAACCCTTTTGAGGGACAGCACACAGTTTAGTTTCCAAGGTTAGAGCTATGTCAACCATGGAAACCCAATGTCAAAAAATGAAAGAGGTTGTGATCAAGGACATAGATCATCAATGCAAACCAAAATTTTCATGTATGATTGGATATCACATAATAGATAGATATTTCTTAACCAAGGAAAGAGTTGAATTCTGGAAAGACAAAAAGAAAGAGATGACATCCTTTCCCCCCAAGCGTAGGAACAAGGATGGAAGGGGACCTATTATATCACTCGCAACACTATACAAGACAATGAGCCCCCAAGTATTAGGCTAATATTGTTTATATAATGTGGAGCTCCATAATAGGAACATAGATGTTATTTAGAGAAAACATGATTGAAACACAACCCATTGCCACATGATATATAAATAACCTTACTATCAATGAGCTGCCTAATCTTATAATGTAAAGCTTGAAATTCATTAGTAGAGTGATCATGAAATCTATGATAAAAAAAAAAGGAAGAGTCTTCAAGTGTGGACTACGTTTCTTTCTGTGTTTAGGTCTAGTAATCATCTTAGCATGAAGAAGTTTATGCAAAAGAACTTCTCGGTCAAATTCCTTCACAGTTTCATCATGTTTTGAAGTATTATTTGAGATGTTGTTAACATTGATTTGTTGTTGAGGACTAAATCCCAATCCATAAGAATTCTCATGCCCCCCATTGTGTATGGGCATCTGAATTCCCTGTTTATGCTTACCACATCCTTGACCATTAAATCCCTGTTTAACTAGGAAATGATAACTAGGACCATAACATGAAGCCATATTAGAAGGAGTAAATGGAACCTCAGTAGTCACAATATCATCATTAGTAGATTTGACAAATTCATTGTGGGTAGAAGCAGCAACAAAGTTATTATGAAGGGTATTAGAAGTAGAAGCAAAAAATCATTGTTCAAACTCTCTTTGTTTCTTCATAAAATCAAGATCATTAATCATATACTCTCCAATAAAGGTAGGATTAAAATCCAAGGTTCCCCAATCATCGTCCGAAAGAGCATTAGAGGAAGAAGGATTACTATTAGGAGTAGGAGTAGTGTGGGTTTAAATATTCAGACAAGGATTAGGCACATCATCCACATGAAGTGTATACATCTTTTTATTATGTATAAACTTGATTTTACGATGAAGGTTGGAAGGAATGACATGCATCTCATGCAACCAAGGTCTACCCAAAAGAAGGTTATAATTGAGAGGTCGAAGCATAACATGAATAAGTGTATTCAGGATGACCAGTCTTACTTTGATAGGTAAGGTAATGATGCCTAAAGTGTTCTTAGTAATGTTATCAAAGCCACGTATAGGAACATTGTCATGTTGAATAGTTGAAAGATCGACATTAATCACTTTGAGCATGTCCATGCTACATACATTAAACCCAGATCCATTATCAATCAAGGTCCTATGAATGATACTTTTATTGATAGAAACAAAAATGATAAGAGTTGTTGGCATTAAGCAGGATTGCCACTAGTGACAACACTTATTTGCATCTTGAGTGCAAACCGAGCAGGACAGTGCAAACCGAGCAGAATAGTGCAAACCGAGCAGGATAGTGCAAACTGAGAAGGACAATGCAAACCGAGCAGAACAGTGCAAACTGAGCAGGACAGTGCAAACCGAGCAGGATAGTGTAAACTGAGTGACATTATGTCTACCGAGTCACAAGTATTTACCGAGTTTGAAACTTACCGAGTGGTTAGTATGAACCGAGCCTTCACTTCTACCGAGTGCATGATGATGCCGAGTAATGCAGTGGACGCTGAGTATCAGAAAGTCACCGAGTTAGTTTGCAGGAACCGTGTAACCATACTTGGGCCAACTTAGTAGCACTTATGTTTATTTGTTAAGCTGACTTTGTAATTGTAATTAATTGTTTAGACTTGTATATAAACAATGTTGTACAAATACCAAGAAGTATGAATGTGGAATAAAAAGGGGAGATAAAAAGGTAGAAACTAGTGAATTACAAAGGGCTACTATACATAAGGAGCAGCAGAGACAAATTCATCACAGAAGGTCATCAGTACATCAGTGAATCTCATTCAGCAATCCTGTTGCAAAGTAAGAGATATACTATTTCATTTTAACCAGTGAATCAGTACTAAAATCCTCTAACCAGGTGAACTTAATAGTCTTTTGTAAAATCTCTTTACCGAGTACATACTTATTTTGTAAGTTTGTAAAAATCCTTTAACATGGTGGATTTAGCAATCCTTATTACTCCTAGTAGGGCAGATCATCAGAAGTGATCAATGTAAGCCTTAACCGGCCAACTTTATACTACAGTATTAAAGCTTTATGGGTTTCATCCCCACCCCAGTTTTACTTTCTTTTGGAAGGTTTCTAGGTAACCAAATCTATGTGTCATTGTTGTGAATGCTTTTATGTTTCATGCTTTCTATATGCAAAAGGATAAAGTGAACTATATGTTAATACATCTGATATTGAAAAAAATTTGAAGTTACTGATTCACCCCTCCCCTCTCAGTAACTTGGTTAATTCTTGAATATTTATAACAATTGGTATCAGAGCTTGATTGGTTCTCAAGATAAAGGTTAACTAGCTTGAGTAAAGATCCAGGACAATGGAGGTATTCAAACTGAACAAGGTGATTGAAAATGAAAAGCTAGATCTGGAAATGGCCATAGCTAAACTTAAAGAAGCAAAAGAACGTCTTTCCCAATCCCTAAGAAGAAGGAAGGAACTTGCAAATCAGATGAATGATCATAATTAAATTGAAGAAAAGATTGAAGATCTTTTTCCCTCAAATAGCTCAGATGAAGCAAACAATGCTGTCAAAGAACTAGAAAAGAATGGGTCTCTGCAGGAAGAAGTGAGAAAATTAAAAAGAGAACAAGAACTACACTCAACAAGATTTTGTAAGATCTTAGAACAAAGAAACAAGTTGAAAGATGAATTAGATGGATGGAACAATGAAGTCCAAAATAAAACCCTTCAGCTAGAAAACCTAATTGATCAGATCTGCCATACAAATGAGGAAATTCTGACTCTAAGATCAGAAATAGAAAGCATAAGAGAAGAACTAAGATCTGAAAAGAAAATCAATCTAAGATTGGTGGATGACCTAAACACCAAAAAACAAATCAATGAAAGAATGTTGAAGAACCAAGAAGACTTAAATCAGCTGCATGATCAAAATCTTCATAGGCAAAAAGGAAAAGCAGGACTTGGATACAAAGGAGAAGGTGAATCTTCTAAGCAAGGTACTCAAATGAATCAGAAACCTACTTGTAATCATTGTGGCAAAATAGGACATACTTCGAATAAATGTTGCAGCAATGAAAAAGTAGAATTCAATGGAAAATGCTACAACTACAATCAGCATGGTCACAAAGCAAATGAATGCAAGGAAAAACCAAGATTCAAAGGTAATTGTCACAAATGCAACAAATAAGGTCACAAGGCATCCGAATGCAGATCCAAAACATTCAATCCAGTAGAAAAAATTATGAAAGTAATGTTTGGATGGGATTAAAACACTTGGTGTAGATGTCATTACTATGGAGAATATGGACACATTGGCATGAACTGCATAAAACATCATCTAAGGAAAAGAGATACTACCATAAGATGTTTCAAATGCAGTAAACTCAGTCATATAGCCAAAAATTGCATGAATGCTAGTGAATTTAAAGATGGAAACAAGAATGAAGAAACTAAGATCAGGAAATAGATGAGACAACAGTGGATTCCTAAATCTACCGAGCAAACCAGTCCAAGTAATGGAATGGGTGGCTCTACCGACTCAAACTAAATTCCCAAGAAAGCACTGGAACTGTATTCTCATAGAAAAATTTCAAGCAGTTCCAGAACTGAATTAAAAGAAAGATCTAAATCGACATACAAGATGCAATAAGATCACAGGAAGGTCGGTATCAGTTTTCACTAAGCAAGGTCGGGAGCTATCTAATATGATTACTGAGCGAGGTCGGAGCAATATGAATTCTCAAGTTCACCGAGTTGCAAAGTCTTTACCAAGCAATTAATTCATAGTGGGTGACAGTCTATCAGAATTCATACCCTAATTTCTACTAAGCATTAATGACAGAGTTGTAAACAAAAGGCAAGAAATCAAACTCATTCTTCACCGTGAATTTTAGCATTTTGAGAGCAGAAAATTTTGAGAGCAATCAAGCGATTCAAATACTTTTGCGAAAAGAATTCTCTATGAGCTACCATGGCATCATCCAGTGCTTCAATGAAGAAAGGAACAGAAATGATAATCCAAGGGGAATGGAGAGCACCAGATTTCAAACTCGTGCCCACAATTGCAGTAACCCTAGACCTGAACAGAGCTCAATCTCAGATTCCTCCTAAGGTACTACTTGTTAATGATATTCACAATCATTTCAATTGTGCAATTCAAGAGATGGGAAACCTAGAGCTAGATATTGTGCATGAGGAACTATGTGTGAATGGTGTTCTAAAACCAGAGAACAAACATCTAGAAGATAAGGGATTAGTTCACATTACACATTTACCTCGAAACTTTTAGGAGAAATGGGTTAGATACATTCTCAACCATGTACACGAAGGCAAGATTTGGCTTGAGCAACTTGTAGAGATCACTAAGAAGATGATTCACCGAATCACTGGTCTTCCCATGTTAAACAAAGTTAAATCTACCAAAACCCTAGGTCGGCCGGAGTTGGAGAAGAAAACCCTAGCCGAGTGGGACGGTAGAGGCATGAAAGTAAGAAGCATTACTGATGCTGAACTAAAGTTTGGAACACACATCATTGCTCATAAAATATACAATTCAAGTTGGCAGAATAGTGTTCCCTACGAAGCCATAGACCTAGCATACAAAGTGGTAAAGAATAATTTATCATTTGACCTTGCAGATTTATTGTTAAAACAGTTTAACAAGAACATGGAAAGCATTCAAACTTCCAAAAATAATCCATGTAAGTTTGGATCTCTACTGGTTTGTTTATTTTTCTATGTTCAAAAATTCTTCCCTTCCAAAGGAAAAGTAGTATGGAGAAAGGATGTGCCAATTCTTTATGAGATAAATGAATATATTTTAGAAATGGGTGAAAATTTTGAGAACATCATGGATAGTTATTTTGAGTCTTTCAAGGAGAAAATGAACGACAGATTCTGGATTCCACAGAAGTTGGTGGAGGATTATAAGGATGATATTTGTTTCATGGTGGACTGTGACAAAGTATACATTCAAGCAGCTAAACTGAGAATTGTACATGTGAAACCTCTTCCTTATGAGGTAAACATTGATGAAACAAAGAATATCATTGAAGCCCTCCTTAATCAGCCTATTGATCCCAAAGCTCCATATTTTGGGACATATGAAGAAGCAAAAGTGAGAATTGAATTAAGTATAAAGCTTCCACAGGCAGTAAATAAAGGAAAAAAGAGGATAGCCAAAATGCAAGCTATCACACCTCTAATGCTAACCGAGGGCAGAGGAGAAGACATTGAAGAAGAAGAGAAAAAGGATGAGAAAATAGAGGAACCAGAACCTGCAAAGAAGAAAGGAAAGGTATTCATCACCAAGGTACCTAAGTCTCCCACTACCGTATTTACAAGGAGAAGTGCAAAGGGTAAGGCAGACAAAAAGGACAAAGATATAATATTCAAAAAGCCTCCTCTAACCCTTCAAAAGAAGATCAAACTTTTGAGAGAAGGATCCGGAGTAAGTAATATAAAATCTTTAAAATATGAAAGAAGATCAGAAACAGAACAAAAGGAGATTGAAGATGTTGTCATTGAAAAGATGGGACAGTGGAAATACTCTCCTGATGAAATAGCCCAACAGATTCCAGGAGCTTTACTAGATCAAATAAAAATGAGATGGGCCAATGGAAGGCAAACTTTAAAAGACATATTTGATCAAACCCTGAAACAGTTAATGCCGAGCTTTAAAAATGATGAAATAAAGAAGGCATTGAAGGAGAATGAAAATAAGATGACACTGAAGTTCAATACTTTTTTAATTCTGATTAACAATATTGAATTGGTTGTGAAGAGTGCAAATGCCACATGGAAGAACATATACCATCTTCACCAACCAAGTATTGAATCAGTTATAATAAAAGACATTGAAGATGATAGTGATGAACAAGAAGAAGCCACTGAGGTAGGTGATACCGTGAGGATAGCGGCAGAAGTCATTGCATCACTTCCTACCTCTCTAGCAAAAGTTGCTACATCTAGCCTGGAGACATCTTCAAGCATGGTTGTGACAACTTCAACATTTTTCCAATCACCTATAGCAACAACAGAAGTAACTACCATTTCTTCTACCAAGTTGTAGTCTCCTATTTCATCAAGTTTTCCAGCAGTGAGTATTCTAGTTTTTTATTCTACAAGTGTAAATACTTCAGCTTTAAGCTCTCCAATAGACAGTATACCATTCTTTATAGCCAGTCCTACTATGTCTACTATCACTACTACTAAGGCATTAAGTACCATAAGAGATAAGCCTAAGGCTCAACTGAGTATAAGATTTTTGGGCAAGAATATAGTAGAGGATATAGACCTAGATGAGGAAATAGAGATTCCAACATTGGATTTTGCAAATCTATTAGCGGATCAAATGCAAAATATAGGTGAACTCCTCCAAAAGAAAGCGAAGCAAAAGAAGCTTAAAGAGGAAAGAGACAAGGAATATAAAATCATTAAGGATGCTAAGGACATTTTGTCAGAAGCATTAGGTATTAAAGTAGACTCCTCTCAACATGTTTTGTTACAATTAGCAGAAGCGGTAAATAAGTACAATGAGGATTCATCTGGGATAGACAAGTTAGTTGAAAAAGCTCAGAAGAAATTCAACAATAAAGTGCTTGAGCACATTGCTCAGCACATAGCTATTAATCAAGCAGAATTATCTTCAGTTTTGACAAACATTGAATCTTCCTATTCGAATGTTACCTCTCTTTTGGCGAAACTATGCAATGTTGCCGAGTTCACCAAGGATGTCAAGGATAAAATGAATAAAATTGATGAGGATTTGAAGATTAGCATACATAAGCTGCAACTTGAACCAAGTTCAAACTCTGCTCATCAAATGAAAATCTCATTCCTATCAAATATGCAGTCAGAACTACTGAAAGAAGACACAAGGATCCGGTCCACACTGATAGACATTCAGAACATGATCCTTCCCATCATGAATACAATGTATAAGCACATTGAACATTCCAAAACATTAATTCATAACAATCAATTCTCAATAGCAGATCACATGATTGCACTCTCTGCAGAAGTCCAAATTGCAATTCAAACATGCAAGATTCTACAAGAAAATTAGGACAGAACTCTGGCACTGATAATGAAGGTACATTCTATTTTTCTATCAAATTTTGGATTCTCCCTGTAAAACACTTGTATATACACCTTTGGCATTATCGTCAAAAAGGGGGAGATATGTATAGAAGAAAAAGTTAGTGAATTGAAAGGGGGAGATAATTTATAAAGCCCTATGACAAAGACAAATTTTGGGAAAATCAAAATAAATCTTAGCATGGTTCATGTATATAAGTTTTGGGTAATAAGTGTTTTTGTCACTAATGCCAAAGGGGGAGATTGTTGGCATTAAGCAGGATTGCCACTAGTGACAACACTTATTTGCATCCTAAGTGCAAACTGAGTAGGACAGTGCAAACTGAGCAAAATAATGCAAACTGAGCAGGACAGTGTAAACCGAGCAGAACAGTGCAAACCGAGCAGGACAGTGCAAACCGAGCAGGATAGTGTAAACTGAGTGACATTATGTCTACTAAGTCACAAGTATTTACCAATTTCAAAACTTACCGAGTGGTTAGTATGAACCGAGCCTTCACTTCTACCGAGTGCATGATGATGCTGAGTAATGCAGTGGACGCCGAGTATCAGAAAGTCACTGAGTTAGTTTGCAGGAACCGTGTAACCATACTTGGGCCAACTTGGTAGCACTTATGTTTATTTGTTAAGCTGACTTTGTAATTGTAATTAATTGTTTAGACTTTTATATAAACAATGTTGTACAAATACCAAGAAGTATGAATGTGGAATAAAAAGGGGAGATAAAAAGGCAGAAACTAGTGAATTACAAAGGGCTATTATACATAAGGAGCAGCAGAGATAAATTCATCATAGAAGGTGATCAGTACATCAGCGAATCTCATTCAGCAATCTAGTTGCAAAGTAAGAGATATATTGTTTCATTTTAACAAGTGAATCAGTACTAAAATCCTCTAACCAGGTAGACTTAACAGTCTTTTGTAAAATGTCTTTACCGAGTACATACTTCTTTTGTAAGTTTGTAAATCCTTTAACATGGTGGATTTAGCAATCCTTATTGCTCCTAGTAGGGCAGATCATCAGAAGTGATCAATGTAAGCCTTAACCGGCCAACTTTATACTATAGTATTAAAGCTTTGTGGGTTTCATCCCCACCCCAGTTTTACTTTCTTTTGGAAGGTTTCTGGGTAACCAAATCTATGTGTCATTGTTGTAAATGCTTTTATGTTTCATGCTTTCTATATGCAAAAGGATAAAGTGAACTATATGTTAATACATCTGATATTGAAAAAAATTTGAAGTTACTGATTCACCCCTCCCCTCTCAATAACTTGGTTAATTCTTGAATATTTCCAACAAAGAGCATCATACTAATTTTGAAATTCTTCAGAAGGTAAATCCTTTTGAGTAAATACAATGTCAGGAGGACCTGGGGTAGTATGCACACACTGTAAGAAGTTATTGATGTTTTCTTTACTAGGAGGTGGAGTAGGAAGAGTTGCTAGAGATTTTTTCAAGGCTTTATAGTAGGTAGGTGAAGTTTGAAGAAGCTCCCATGAAGAAATCTTGGTAGGAGTATTTTGCAATTGCTTTATCAAATCATACTCCTTACTAGGAAGATGGGGTGGAGGAGGAAGAATGGGTTGAGAAGGTGGTAAAGAAGTAGAAACCAACAGATTAGATTAAGGGTTGTTCCTTGTATGATATGTGTGAGCTATAGAATCTTGATCATTGCAAGAATCCATAAGTTTACCTTTGATAGTAATGTGAGGACAACCTTTGACAGTCAACAAGGGTTTAGGATAAACCATTTTAGTTGTCTCAACACTACAAATAGATTCACAAGAAGGAAGAAAAGAGGACATCATAGGAGGAGATGAGGTAAGATCTTGATTCTCCATAGGATCATTTGATGAAGGGTGCTCCCCTTAATACCACAAACACATAACAAAAATAGAGATATAACAATAATTTGCAAGAATAGAAAATGGGCTTCTTATTATCTCCACAAGTGTAGAATTAAAAATTTTAGAATTATAATATGCAAAGCCACATGGGCATTCCCCTTACATTATATTTTAGGACAAAACCTCCAATCATTACCCAGATCTACCCAGAACTGCCCTAGACAACACTACGGGCCTTCTTTATATAGGCAATTTTTACCGCCCGAGAATGTTCCAAAACTTTAGCCCATAGGGCCGACCAAACTTAGAACTATTTTATTTTATAATTTATTACATCAAATTCAACTCAAAATAGATTTTGAAACCCAAACAGAAATTTTGAAGGAAAATCATTTTTTGCCATTTTAGCTGACCCAACTTCCGAAGACCATAAGTCATCGCCAATTGAACCAATTGATTATTATGAGCCCATTCTCGAAAGGCCACAAAGCGTTCTACAGGCTTGATTAACACCCAAATTTTCAACCTCATTTGAGGCCTCTAAAGCCCTCAAAACTAAGTTCAAAGTTTCTGTACCCTACTGCCAATACCAAAAATCTTCAATATCTTCAAAACTACACCTGATCTAGCCATGAAACTTTACTGGCAAACTGATATGACTGAGATGAACCTCCACATGTGAAATCAGAACATTCTAAGATCATATGACCAACTTACTAAAAATAGAAAGTTTCCATAAACAGCAGCTCTACACAAGATAGCCCTTATTGAATACAAAAACAAAAATATTTTTGGGTGATGCAAGATTGCTCTTACACCTAGGCTGCTCCTGCATCAGACACCCAGGGTAATTTGAGAAGTGACCCTATCATGACTTAGGTGTGTAGAGGAAAAGCAAGATGGTTAACCTCCTCCTTTGTTAGCCATGATGAATCTTCAATAGGTCATCCTTTCCACTTGACCAGATATTCTTCATATGTCATGTTCCTTGTGCTTCTACCAACACAACTGTCCAGTATGTCTTCAATCTCCTTGGTATCTGAACTACTTGCTAGAATACTCCACTATGCCCCTGCGATCTCATCTTCAACACTTCCTTTATGATACTCTATCAAATCTGAAATGTTAAACACTGGTGAAATATTCAGCTCACTAGGCAATTCTACCTCATATGCATTTCCTCAATCATGCTTCTTCAGTATCTTACATGGTCCAAAATTCTTCATTTTCAGCTTGTTATATGTACCAACTGGAAACTGCTCCTTCCGCAAATGAACCATGACTTCATCTCCAACATAAAATTCTGTATGCCTCTTTTTTTGATCTGCCTTAGCCTTATACTATGAATTCATTTTGGTAATGTGCTTCCTCACTTCCTCACGGATGTTCTTCAAGTGTTCTACAAAATCTTCAGCTTCAGCACTACTTATTTCTCCTTTATCTATCTGTTTCAATTTAGATGCATTTCTGGGACTACTTCCATATACAATCTATGGATCATGTGATGAACTAAACTTTAAATCTATCTTTAACTCTTCACTTTCTGCTAGTGTTATTTTGTGTGATGCTTTATTTGGAAAACTGGCTCCTAGAATCAAGTCCATCTGATAACTGATCTTTCTTACTAGTGGTAATCCATCAGGCACATTATCGGACATAATATCCTAAAACTCTTTCAACAAATCTGCAACTTCTATAGGAACATCTTTGACTTCCTCCTTACCAGCTGTTGGAATTAAGGTAAAACACATATGCTCATGTCACATACCATCTAATAAATTTCCTCTATCAACAAAATTTATTCTTGCATTATCACATACCTTTTCTTCTATTTTCTTCAATGGCTTTAACTTATGTCACACTCCATCCTTTGTTAGGGAATAGGTAGTCGCATGACCATCATGTACAACACATCTGTCAAACTGCCATAGTCTACCCAATAACATATGACATGCATCCATAGATATAATATCACATAGTACCTCATCATGGTATCCATTGATCTTTAACTTCACTAGGCACTATTCACTGACCATGACCTTGTGGTCATCCTGCACCCAGGCAACCCGATATGGATGTGGGTGTTTCTGTCTCTTGAGCTTCAACTTTGTCACCATCTCTTCTGACACCAAATTGTTAGTACTACCACTATCAATAATCACATCACAACACTTACCCTCACACTTGCACCTGGTGCAAAATAGGCTCCTCCTTTGCTCAGGTTCATTCTCACCACTTAGTAGCACTCTTCTATTAATCAGTATTTCTCTTCTTTCAACATCTTTAGAATGTGATGATCTGACATCTTCATCTACATGTGCAACTCTATCCTAGCCTTCATTCCTCCTATCTATTCTTTATTGGCATTGAGGACATTCAAATGCCCTATAAACTTCTTCTCCACAGTGAACACATGTTCCACAGAAGCCTCCTCTTCTAGATCCTTGTCCTCTACCTCTTCCTCTCTGATCTCTATTATTCTAATCATGGAAATAATTGAAATTATCTCCTCTCTAATTCTAACTATTACTAGCCTCATCGTACTTTTTTAGATCTTCATTTTGATCTCCATATGACTGTCCACCAGATCTTCCATCATGACCTCCTCCGATTTGTCTTCTTTCAAACTTTTTTTTTTTCCTCTACTTTTAGGGAAAACTGGTATGCCTCTTCAATACTATTCTTTTGAACCAGATTCAGATCCTCTTGAATGCTCGGCCTCAACCCATTAAGGTAACGGGTGACTTTCTCCTTATCAGCTTTTGCATGGCTTGTTCTAATGAGGAGTCGATAGAACTCCTCTGTATACTCTTGAATAGATCTTCCTACTTGCTTCAAACTTTGCATCTTCTTCAATAGGTCAAGCTCATAATCAACAGGAATGAACTTTTGCTTCAATTTATCCACCACCATCCCATCTTGTGATTTTATACTTTCCTCTTCTATTTTGCTCCAATTGAATCTCCTACCACCAGATCTTTGCATGACCTTTCAGTCTAGCCTTCACAAATTTGACCCTATCAGGATCCTCAACATCTTCATACTCAAAATATTTTTCACATTCATTGATCCAGTTGATCAATTCTTCTGAGTTAAGATTCCTTGAAAATGTAGGAACCTTAATCTTAGGTCTTTTCCCAATCTTGGAAATGGCCCAGAAAAGTCTTTCTTCTTCTTGATTGAAAACTTCAACTTCTTCTTGATTATAATTTCCTTCTTCTTCAGCTTTATCCTCACTTTGGTCTCTGACATTAAAATTCATTCCTTTGTGAATCTCCTCTTGCAATGCTCATACTTATCTCTGTAGTGCCCTAGCCTCAGGTCTTACAACACCAGCTCTTCTGCCACATTCCCTTTGTGGAGGTATTTTCGTAATGCATGTTGAAACCCTAACCACAATCTTGGTGCAAACTACCTCACAGTCAGCAATCTATTTACATAGAAACCCTAACCCACGATTCTGGTGCAAACTGCCTCATAGTCAGTGATCTATTTACACACTCAAGAACTCTCTCTCTGATACCACTTGATGAAGGGTGCTCCCCTTAATATCACAAACACATAACATAAATAGAGAAACAACAACAATTTGCAAGAACAGAAAATGGGTTTCTTATTATCTCCACAAGTGTGGAATTACAAATTTCAGAATTATAATATGCAAAGCCACATGGGCATTCCCCTTATAGTATTTTGTAGGACAAAACTTTGAATCATTACCCAAAACTACCCTAGACAACACTATGGACCTTCTTTATATAGGTAATTTTCACCGCCCGAGAAGGTTCTAGAACTTTAGCCCATAGGGCCGATCAAACTTAGAATTATTTTATTTTACAATTTCTTACATCAAAGCTAGCTCAAAATAACTTTTGAAACCTAAACAAAATTTTTGAAGGAAAATAATTTTCTACCATTTCGAGTAACCCAACTTCTGAAGACCATAAGTCATCGCCAGTTGACCCGATTGATTATTATGATCCCATTCTAGAAAGGCCATGAAGCGTTCTATAGGCCTGACTAACACCCAAACTTTTGACCTCATCTAGGGTCTCTAAAGCCTTCAAAACTGAGTTCAAAGTTTTTGTACTCTACTACCAATACCGAAAATCTTCAATATCTTCAAAACTAGACCTAATCTAACCATGAAACTTTACTGCTAAACTGATATGATTGAGATGAACCTCCACATGTGAAATCAGAACATTCTGAGATTGTATGACTAACTTACTAAAAATAGCAAGTTCCATAAATAACAGCTCTACACAAGATAGCCCTTATTGAATACAAAAACAAAAATATTTTTGGGTGATGCAAGATTTCTCTTACACCCAGGATGCTCCTGCATCATCATCGCTAAAAGGGAGAGCATTAAGGGAATTCATATCATTCTCCACTAGTGCCTCATGACTAGAAGGAATCTCAAATGGAGGTAAAGCATCTATAATGTCATCTTCTTTCACTAAAATATTTGCATAAAGGGAGTGTGTTTTAGAAAAAGATTCATCATCATGTAATAAATCACCCTCTTGTATCAAAGCTTCTTCATGAGGAGGGGATAAATCATTGTCTTCATCGAAGGGTTCATTCAAAATGGTTTCATGAGGAGGATAAAAATCAACATCCCCAACCAAAGGTTCAATAAAGAACTTAAATAATGCTTGAGATAACTTGTGCAACATGATAACGAATAAAGAAATGCATATAAATCTAATACCAAAAAAAGAAGAAGAAAGAGTTGTCTATCACAGGTTCACCAAAATGTATAGTGAAGGTGAACACACAAGTGAATACAAAGGAAGATCTAACACAATAGAGCATCTAAATCCACAAAAGAAAAGGGGTAAGTAGGTTGGGTTCACCAAAATGTATAGTATAAAAATGTGGATGGGATCCGAGAACAATGGTTTGCACATAAAAGAGACCCCAAAGCCAATATTTTACACATACATTTGAATTGTAAGGGAAATACTTGAAATTAGATAAAATAAGATACATACCTCATGATGAAAGTAATTTGGAAATACCTATTTTCTGGTGTTTGTGTACAGTTTACAGCAATTCTGCAACCTACCTCGGACTAGAAATGCTGAGATGAAGAAAACCCATAAATCATTTATCTTTCTGACAGCAGGGAGTCTTTAACCCTCATAAAAGGTCAAAGGTTACATTTTTATTTTGAAGGTCAATTTTGACCTTTTTCACAGATCTTAGAAGTTCGGCAAAAAGAGTATCCAAATCTACTCTCAGATCTAAAATTCCACACCTGTACCTGTAGGAAAAATAGTTTTCTTATTTATTTGGGGGTTTTGCCTTGGTCAAACCCCGGTTTAGAATCAACCTTAATATTGAAATTGAAATGGAGAATGCTAGCAAGTAGTAGAAGTAGATCTAACAATGAAGCCATGATATTCAATAGATATGCAAATTGTATTTGAAATGTAATCAAGTATGTTAATATGAAAGCTTGGAATCAACACTAACAAATGTAAATCAAACCTCCATGATTGTATACTTGGAATCCACCTTGAGGGAAGAATGAATGGATCTTGAAGATGAACAAGAGGATCTTGAAGGAAGATCACACCATCATGATGGCTAGATTTAGGGTTTTAATGATGAATCTTGAATGCTTGAACCAAATCCCTTCAAAGGCTTGAATGCTTGAATCCTTGATCTTCAATGGAAAACTTGAATGGAGAAGAGGACTTGAATGCTTGAATGGATTCTTGCTTGAATGGAATGCTTGATCTTTCTTGAGGGACAACTTTATTGCCAAAACTTGATCACCAATGTCTCCTTGAGAGTGCTTGATGCATGATGGAATGAGATGGAGAAAATGAGAGAGGAAGGATTCCTTTTATAGTGATCTAGGGCACACTCCTCTAGAGGGGTCACCTTGGGGAATTAAATTCCAATTAGGCCTCAACCCTATAGGAATGGATGTAAATTAAATATAAGTTAAGAGTTTACCATTTTGGAGACCAAAACAACAGACCCGGAAGCAGGAAAACAATTATTTCTGAAACCCGACAATCGGAGATCTCAGGACCTTGAAATTTGAACCCAGGGTCAAAAAAAAGTTGGATCCTGACTAGGTTAGGGTCAAGGTTCACTTTGACCCCTTTAGGTTGGCTTTGAACTTAAGGGCACATATTTCAAGGTTTTACTCAAAGTGAGAAATAGGAGGTCTCAGGGATGCCCGGAGACCTAGAAATGATGCTAGAACAAGGTAGAGTGTCATGGAGAGAAACAAAATCCTATGATGAACATGATGAAGTCAAGAAGGAAATATTTGTAAGTCCTACCTTGAAAATAGAGCCATAGAAGAGGGAAATTAAGGAGAATCCTCAGGATCCTAACCTAATTTCACCTAGAATGAAGGAATCAAGTGTAGAAAAGAAGTGGAAAGTGGGGAGAAAGCTAGATCCAAGAAAAGATCAATTCAAGGTGTTTGACGTGACCCCAAACCACCTACTTGGGTGGCTAAATGCTCTTAACATGGAATTTATTCCATTTCAAGATGATACACATTGTAGAAGTCTATGATTGGCAAACTTATTTATCTTACTCAGACTAGACCTAATATTTCGAATGCAGTTGGTATAGTTGGAAGATTTGTGGCAGAGCCTAAACAAAGTCACCTCATGGTAGTAAAAAGGATATTTAGATACTTGTAAGGCACTATAGACTATGGTCTATAGTATCATAATTTAGAAAATATTGAGCTTCATGTGTACATAGATGTAGACTGGGTAGGATGCGTTGATGACAGAAAGAGTACATCAAGTGGAGCAGTGTTTCTTGGTGATAGACTTGTCACTTGGACAAGCAAAAAACAAAATTATATTTCTCAATCAATAGAAAAAGTGGAGTATGTTGCAACAGCCTTGAATTATTCTACAATTGTTTGGATAAAGTAAATGATAAAGGATTTTGGAATTCAGATTGATTATCCTATTTTTATTCACTATGATAACACTAGCACTATCAATATGTCAAAGAACCCTGCAATGCATACAAAAACAAAGCACATTGAGATCAAGTATCACTTAGGAAGAGAGAAAGTGGTAGAGAAAGAAGTCAAGCTAGACCATGTGAGTACTAAAGATCAGTTGGTAGACATATTCACAAAGCCCTTTCCAAAGGATACTTTTAAGTATCTCAGGGAGAATTTGGGAGTAATTCCCTTCCATGATTCTTTTTATAAAAAAGAAGGAAAGGCATCAGTCCTCAAGGACTAATGGAAGGTTGACTACTCTACCTTAGGAGTAGTACTAGTGCTTAAAATGAATGGCAGCCTTTTCCATTGAAGTCAAAGTGGGAGTAATATATAGTCATGAAAAATAGAAGTAAAAAGGAGGAGTAATATACTAAGGGGGAGCAGTATTCAATTATGACAGCAGTTTAGTTAAGGAAATGGAGAATGTTGAAAAATATTGTAGCAAATGGAGAACTAATTTTTGGGGGAGTTTTGAAGAGGAAATGGAGAATATTATAAAAGAAATGTTCAGTTGGGTTGGTGGTGGTTTTTCATTCCACATGTTGCCATCAATGTCAAAGGGGGAGATTGTTGGAGATCTGCTAGCAGGCTAGTACTGACTGTATGTTTGTCATTGATGACAACATGTGGCAAGTAGTATGCGTGCAAGTCTTATGTAATAAGATTTTAGTATATGTAGCATGGACATGATATCAGCATGATATCATGGGCGTAGAGGTTAACTATTAGTACAAATAGTTATATAGCAGCTTGTGTCAACAGTGTTCCTGACAGAGTAACAGGCAGTGTTCTATGTATGGTTGTCTGTATAGTTATCATGGAACCTTGCACACTTGGATATATGTTGAAGACATGTTAGTGATGTTTTAATCATGGGTGCATAGTCTGATATTTAGTAGAAGTGAACTTATGTAGTCACTATTCGCCAATTGTAGTTTCTTGTGTTTATTCAAAAGAGTCGACAGATATTTTATTGGTTCTGGAGTTGCACCTATCTGTTGGGTATGCGCCCTTACATTTGAGCTTAGAGGAGATCTACTGATGTTTGGTTAAGAGTGCATGAAGTAATTCATTTTGAGAAGAAAGATCCAATTGTTTTGGTAGAGCTGACAGTGTGTAGCGTATGTCTACAATTATCTTATTGAATAGGTCCAAAAATGTGTTGCATGCATAGTAGAGCCAACAGAATGTTTATCTAAGTTTGATATGATTTCTCTAATATGATTTCAAGGTGGTTCTAATAGGCTGACTTGATTATATCATTTAAAGGAAATTTATTTATAGGCAATCATTTGTGATTTCTTGAGTGTGGTTCATAGTTGATAGAGGAGAGCAGAGTGTTCGAAGTGTTGAGCCATTAGAAGAAGGTCTATGTGACCAAGTAAAGTATTTGTGCTATACATTATAACTAATCTAGATATAAATTCAAAGTGTATTTCACCAAGATCTAGATATAGTGTGTATCTATTATTCAAAAGGTTGTAGCCTTCACCCATTTGAGTAGTGAGCTCTCAGATAGTGCATCATCTCCCCTAACATGGACAATTGTAAAAGACTCCTAATAGGGTTTTACCCTTAACCAGGTCTACTATACTTAAAGTATTGTAAAGAAACTACTAATAGGGTTAAGAATCTTCTAACAAGGATCATAATACACTAGTATAGAATATTAGTGGGTGTCAATTCCCACTAGGGTTTTTACCTATTTGGGTTTCCCCATAAGCAAAATATTGGTGTTGTGTTCATGTGTTCTTCCATTGTGTTTATGCTTTATGTTTAAGTATACTTAATTGGATAAAGAATTTAATCTTGTAGATAACTAATTCACCCCTACCCCCCGCCCCGCCCCCCCCCCCCCCTCTCATTTATCTCTTGAGACTATTCCTAACATGAACTTTTGAAGAAATTTTTGGGTAAGTTTGTGATTGTATATCTTGATGATATTCTGATATTCAGTAAGAATAGAGAAGAACATTTCTTACATGTTAGACATGTTTTGCAGAGATTGAAAGAAGAAAATTTACTGATAAATCTGAAGAAGTGTTCATTCATGAAAGAGGAGATTATGTATTTGGGATTTGTGATTTCAGTTGATGGTTTGAAAATGGATCCTGAAAAGGTTGAAGCTATTTTAAATTGGCCTACACCTGTGAATGCTAGTGAGGTAAGATCATTTCATGGTTTGGAAAGCTTTTATCAAAAGTTCATAAGGAATTTCAGTTCAATTTGTAATGCTATGACTGAGACTATGAGGGGAGACAAATGAGAATTGATGCAGGAGCATCCTGGGTGTAAGAGCAATCTTGCATCACCCAAAAATATTTCTTTTTTTTTTTTTTTTTAATAAGGGCTATCTTGTGCAGATCTGCTATTTATGGAAAGTTACTATTTTTGGTAATTTTTGTCTGTGCTCAGAATGATCTTATTTCTTTCTTGGAGGTTCATTTTGGTCATATAAGTCTGCCAATAAAGTTTCATTGCCAAATTAGGTGTATATTGGAAGATATTGGAGATTTTCAGTATTGGCAGCAGGGTACAAAAACTTCTGACTCAGCTTTGAAGGCTTTAGAGGCCCTGGATGAGGTCAAAAATTTGGGTGACTAGCGCTTGCGTGAGTCAAGCCTGTAGAGCACTTTGTGGCATTTCTGAAATGGGGTTATAATAGCTGATCGGGTCAACTGGTGATGACTTATAGTCTTCGAAAGTTGGGCCACCTGAAATGGCAGAAAATAATTTTTCTTCAAAATTTCTATTTGGGTTTCAAAGGTTATCTTGAGCTGACTACGATTTAATAAAATGTAAAATAAAATAATTCTAAGTTTGGTCGGCCTTATTGGCTAAAATTATGGAACCTTCCCAGGCGGTGGAAAATTGCCTATATAAGAAAAGCTGTATTATTGTCTTAGGCAGTTCAGAATAGTCCTGGGTAATAATTCAAGGCTTTGTCCTATGGAACATTGTAAGGGAATGCCCATGTGGCTTTGCGTATTGTAATTCTGAAAGTTTGTAATTCCACATTTGTGGAGATAATAAGAAGCCAAATTTTTGTTCTTGCATATTGTTGTTATTTCTCTATTTCTGTTATGTGTTTGTGGTATTAAGGGGAGCACCCTTCATCAAGTGGTATCAGAGCCAAGTTTTCCTGAGTGTGTAAATAGATCGCCGACTGTGAGGCAGTTTGCACCAGGATCGTGGTTAGGGTTTCAGTGCGCATCACGAAAATGTCTCCCTGAAGAGAACGTGGCGGAAGAGCTGGTGCTGTGACACCTGAGGTTAGAGAGCTGCAGAGACAAGTGCGAGCTTTGCAAGAAGAGATTCACAGAGGAATAAATCTTAATGTCAGAGATGAAAGCGAGGATGAAGCCGAAGAAGAATATCAAGAAGGAGAAGTCAAAATTGTGAACCAGGAGGAAGAAAGACTTTTTCGAGCCATTTCCAAAATTGGGAAAAGACCTAAGATTGAGGTTCCTACATTTTCTAGAAATCTTAACCCAGAAGAATTGATCGACTGGATCAATGAATGTGAGGAATATTTTGAGTATGAAGATGTTGAGGATCCTAATAGGGTCAAATTTACGAAGGCCAGACTGAAAGGTCATGCGAAGATCTGGTGGCAAGAGATTCAGTTGGAGCGAAATAGAAGAGGAAAAGATAAAATCACAAGATGGGATCGGATGGTGGATAAATTGAAGCGACAGTTCATTCCTATTTATTATGAGCTTGACCTATTAAAGAAAATGCAAAGTTTGAAGCAACTAGGAAGATCTGTTCAGGAGTATACAGAGGAGTTCTATCGACTCCTCATCATAACAGGCCATGCAAAAGCTAATAAGGAGAAAGTTGCCTGATACTTTAATGGGTTAAGGCCAAGCATTCAGGAGGAGCTGAATCTGGTTCGAATGAACAATATTGAAGAGGCATACCAGTTTGCCCTAAAAGTAGAGAAAAAGTTGAACAAGAAGTTTGAGAGTAGACAAAATGGAAGAGGTCGTGGTGGATGATCTGGTGGACGGTCATATGGTGGCTGAAATGAAGATTTGAAAAAGAAGGATGAGGCCAATAGTAGTCAGAATCAGCGAGGAAACAATTCCAATCATTTTCAAGATAATAATAATAGAGATTAGAGAGGAAGAGGAAGAGGACAAGGATCTAGAAGAGGAGGCTTCCGTGGAACAAGTTTTCACTATGGAGAAGAAGGTCATAGGGCATTTGAATGTCCTCAGCACCAAGGAAGAATAGATAGGAGAAATGAAGGCCAGGCCAGAGTTGCACATATAGATGAAGATGCCAAATCATCACATTCTGAAGATGCTGAAAGAGGAGAAACGCTGATTAACAAAAGAGTCCTGCTGAGTGGTGAGAATGAACCTGAACAAAGGAAGAGCTTGTTTCGCACCAGGTGCAAGTGTGAGGGTAAGTGTTGTGATGTGATTATTGATAATGGAAGCATTGACAATTTGGTGTCAGAAGAGATGGTGACAAAGCTGAAGCTCAAGAGACAGAAGCACCCACATCCATATCGGATTGCCTGGGTAAAGGATGACCACAAGGTCATGGTCAATGAACAATGCCTAGTGAAGTTCAAGATTGGTG
The DNA here is from genome assembly GCA_027943335.1 of Chamaecyparis obtusa. Lineage (NCBI taxonomy): Eukaryota > Viridiplantae > Streptophyta > Pinopsida > Cupressales > Cupressaceae > Chamaecyparis > Chamaecyparis obtusa. The sequence goes on along the minus strand of BSBK01003933.1, from coordinate 18,216 downwards.
GGTACCAAGATGAGGTACTATGTGATATCATATCTATGGATGTATGCCATATGTTGTTGGGTAGACCATGGCAGTTTGACAGATGGTCGTGCAAATACCTATTCCCTGACAAAGGATGGAATGCAACATAAGCTAAAGCCATTGAATGACACAGAAGAAAAGGTATGTGGTTCTGCAAGGATAACTTTTTTTGATGGAAGAAAGTTCCTAGATGGTATGAGGCATGAGCATGTGTGTTTTGTTTTAATTCCAAAAGCTGGTAAGGAGGAAGTAGAAGATGTTCCTGTAGAAGTTGTAGATTTGGTGAATGAGTTCCAGGATATTGTATCTGATAATGTGCCTGATGGATTACCACCAGTCAGGAAGATCAGTCATCAGATGGACTTGATCCCAGGAGCGAGTTTTCCAAATAAGGCAGCACATAGAATGACACCTGCAAAAAGTGAGGAGTTGAACAGACAAGTACATGAGTTGTTGCAGAAAGGATTGATCCGTGAGAGTCTAAGTCCCTGTGCTATACCAACAGTATTAGCACCAAAGAAGAATGGAGAGTGGAGGATGTGTACAGATTCTAGAGCAATAAACAAGATCACAATCAAATATAGGTTTCCATTGCCACCAATGGATGATATTATAGACTGTTTGAGTGGAGCTGTGTATTTCTCAAAGATAGATCTGAAGAGTGGATATCATCAGATTCAGATGAGAGAAGGAGATGAATGGAAGACTACCTTCAAGACAAAGGAAGGACTATATGAGTGGTTAGTCATGCCTTTTGGGCTAACCAATGCACCGAGCACTTTTATGCGCCTCATGAACGAGGTTTTGAAAGAATTTCTGGGTAAGTTTGTCATTGTTTACCTAGATGATATTTTGATCTTTAGTAAGACATTAGAGGAGCATATGATGCATATTCGTATGGTATTTGGGAAACTAAGAGAAGAGAAATTGTTGATTAATTTGAAGAAGTGCAGTTTTGTGAAGAAAGAGTTAGTGTATTTGGGATTTGTGGTTTCAGTAGAAGGTCTAAAAATGGACCCAGAGAAAGTAGAGGCTATCCTTGAATGGCCTATTCCAAGGAGTGCTACTGAGGTAAGATCTTTTCATGGTTTGGCTAGCTTTTACAGAAAGTTTATCAGAAATTTTAGCAGTATTTGTGGACCCTTGACTAAAACAATGAGAGGGGATAGAAAAGAATTTAAGTGGACTAATGGGGCAGAAAAGAGTTTTCAATTGTTGAAACAAAAAGTTACAGAACAACCTGTTTTAGCACTTTCAGATTTTAATAAGGTGTTTCAAGTAGATTGTGATGCTAGTGGTACTGCAATAGGAGCTGTTATGAGCCAAGAAGGTAAACCTGTTGCTTATTTCAGTGAGAAGTTAAATGATGCCAAGAGAAAGTATTTTGTCTATGATCAAGAATTTTATGCTATAGTTTAGGCATTAAAGAAGTGGAGACATTATCTACTTCCTAAGGAGTTTGTTTTGTATACTAATCATCAAGCTTTGCAATATTTGAATAGTCAAGGAAAGTTGAATCAGAGGCATTTGAAATGGGTTGAGTTTTTGCAAAGTTATACATTTATTTTGAAACACAGAAGTGAAAAGTCTAACAGGGTTGCAGATGCTCTTAGCAGAAGGCAACTATTGCAGATAGAAATGCAGATTGAAGTGGTTGAGTTCAAGGAACTCAAGAATTTGTATCAAGAGGATCCTAATTTTGGTGAAGCTTGGATAGCTTGTACAGAACCTGTTACTCTAGACAGGACGAAATGGTTAGATTTCATCATCCAGGATGATATGCTATTTAGAGGGAGCCAGTTGTGCATTCCATGAAGTTCTATGAGGGAGAATCTCATCAAGGAGAAGCATAGCGGAGGATTGGCTAGACATTTTGGTCATGATAAAACCCTTGCTTTGGTTAGTGAGAATTATTATTGGCCACAGTTGCAGCAAGATGTGAAGAAGTTTGTACAGAGTTGCAGAGTATGTCAGATGGCGAAAGGAGTAAAGCAGAATACAGGGTTGTATCAGCCATTGCCTGTACCAGAGAAGCCTTGGGAGGATATCAGTATGGACTTTGTTCTTGGTTTACCGAGGACTCAGCGGGGGCATGATTCAATTTTTGTGGTGGTTGACAGATTTTCAAAGATGGCACATTTCATTCCCTACAAGAAGACTAGTGATGCTGTTCATATAGTAGAATTGTTTTTCAGAGAAGTGGTGAGACTACATGGTTTGCCAAAGACCATAGTTTCAGATCGAGATACTAAGTTTGTTGGATATTTCTGGTGGACATTGTGGAAAAAATTGAAGACAGATTTGAAGTTCAGTTCATCACATCATCCACAGACTGATGGACAGACAGAGGTGATGAATCGAAGTTTGGAAAATTTTCTGAGATGTTTGGTTGGTGACAAGCCAACAGGATGGGATTTGATTTTACCATAGGCAGAATTTGCATACAATAATTTTGTCAACAGGAGCACTGGTAAATCACCATTCCAAATTGTATATGGAAGTAGTCCAAGAAATGCATCTGAATTGAGAAAGATAGATAAAGGAGAAATAAGTAGTGCTGAAGCTGAGGATTTTGCAGAACACTTGAAGAACATCCATGAGGAAGTGAGGAAGCACATTACCAAAATGAATGCATAGTATAAGGCTAAGGCAGATGAGAAAAGGAGGTATAAGGAATTTCAGGTTGGAGATGAAGTCATGGTTCATTTGCGGAAAGAAAGGTTTCCAGTTGGTACATATAACAAGTTGAAAATGAAGAAATTTGGACCATGTAAGATACTGAAGAAGCATGATTCAGGAAATGCATATGAGGTAGAATTGCCTACTGAACTGAATATTTCACCAGTGTTTAACATTTCAGATTTGATAGAGTATCATGAAGGAGGTGTTGAAGATGAGATCACAGCAGCACAATGGAGTATTCCAGCAACTAGTTCAGATACTAAGGAGATTGAGGACATACTGGATAGTCACGTTGGTAGAAGCACAAGGAACAGAACATATGAAGAGTATTTGGTCAAGTGGAAAGGATGACCTGTTGAGGATTCATCATCATTGTCAAGTGAGGACGTTAGCCGTCTTGGTTTTCCTCTTCAGACCTGAGTTGTGACAGGGTCACTTCTCAAATTACCCCGGGTGTCTGATGCAGGAGCATCCTAGGTGTAAGAGCAATCTTGCATCACCCAAAAATATTTCTATTTTTTTTTTTTTTAATAAGGGCTATCTTGTGCAGAGCTGCTATTTATGAAAAGTTACTATTTTTGGTAATTTTTGTCTGTGCTCAGAATGATCTTATTTCTTTCTTGGAGGTTCATTTTGGTCATATAAGTCTGCCAGTAAAGTTTCATTGCCAGATCAGGTGTATATTGGAAGATATTAGAGATTTTTGGTATTGGCAGCAGGGTACAGAAACTTCAGACTCAGTTTTGAAGGCTTTAGAGGCCCCGGATGAGGTCAAAAATTTGGGTGACGGGAACTTGCACGGGTGAAGCCTGTAGAGTGCTTCGTGGCATTTCTGAAATGGGGTTATAATAGCTGATCAGGTCAACTGGTGATGACTTATAGTCTTCAAAAGTTGGGCCACCTGAAATGGCGAAAAATAATTTTTCTTCAAAATTTCTATTCGGGTTTCAAAGGTTATCTTGAGCTGACTACGATGTAATAAAATGTAAAATAAAATAATTCTAAGTTTGGTCGGCCTTATTGGCTAAAATTCTGGAACCTTCCCAGGCGGTGGAAAATTGCCTATATAAGAAAGGCTATATTATTGTCTTAGGCAGTTCAGAATAGTTCTGGGTAGTAGATCTGGGTAATAGTTCGAGGCTTTGTCCTATGGAACATTGTAAGGGAATGCCCATGTGGCTTTGTGTATTGTAATTCTGAAAGTTTGTAATTCCACATTTGTGGAGATAATAAGAAGCCAAATTTTTGTTCTTGCATATTGTTGTTATTTCTCTATTTTTGTTATGTGTTTGTGGTATTAAGGGGAGCACCCTTCATCAAGAATTCAAGTGGACACATGGAGCTAATAAAATTTTTGAGACTCTGAAGCAGAATGTTTCTAAATTGCCTATTTTGGCATTGCCTGATTTCAATAAGGTATTTCAAGTGGAATGTGATGTGAGTGGAAGTGCAATTGGAACTGTGTTGAGTCAAGAAGGTAAACCTATTGCTTTCTTTAGTGAAAATTTGAATGATGCTAGAAGGAAATATGTTGTGTATGATCAATAATTCTATGCTATTTTTAAGCACTAAAGAAATGGAGACATTATTTGATGCCGAGTGAATTTTTGTTGTATACAGATCATAAGGCTTTACAGTATTTGGGTAGTCATAATAAGTTGAATCAGAGACATATGAAATGGGTTGAGTATTTGTAGAGTTATACATTTGTGATAAAGCATATGAGTGGAGTCAATAACCGAGTTGTTGATGCATTGAGTAGAAGAAGATCTTTGATGATCAAGATGGAAATTGAAATTTTAGGCTTTGATGACATGAGGGATTCTTATGAGTTTGATCCTAATTTTTTTTGAGCTGTGGAGAAAGTGCAAAGCGCCTATTCAAGATCAACAAAGTACTAAATGGGATTAATATTTTATGCAAGGAGGTATGTTGTTTAAACGTATTTAGTTGTTTATACCGAGAGGACCAATGAGAACAAATTTGATAAAGGAGAAACATAGTGGTGGTTTGGCTAGACATTTTGGTATTGATAAGACATTGAGTTTTCTTAAGGAGAAATACTTTTAGCCATAGTTGTATAAAGATGTTCAAAAATTTGTGAAAAGTTGTGGAGTTTGTCAATTTGCAAAAGGAGTTAGTCATAATACTGGATTGTATACACTGATTGTTGTACTTGAGAAACCTTGGATTGACATCAGTATGGATTTTATTCTTGGCTTATCAAAGGTAGTAAGAGGTAATGATTCTATATTTGTTGTTGTGGATAGATTTTCTAAAATGGCATATTTTATACCTTGTAGAAAGACATCAGATGTTGTACATGTAGTAGATCTTTTCTTTAAGTAAATTATCAGATTGCATGGATTACTAAGGATTATTATCTCTGACTGAGATAGTAAATTTTTTAGATACTTTTGGAAGACCCTTTGGATGAAGTTGGGTACTGAGTTGAAATATAGTTCTATGTTTTACCCATAAACCGGTGGATAGATAGAGGTTGTGAACATAAGTTTGGAAAATATTTTGAGATATTTAGTTGGAGACACACCAACTAATTGGGATTCTATGTTGGCATAAGCAAAATTTGCATACAATAATTTAGTGAATAGGAGTACTGGAAAAACACCATTTGAGATTGTGAATGGCATATAACTGAGAGGCATATTTGATTTGAGGGATATTGTTGATGAAAGTAAGAGGAGTGTTGAAGGAGTAAAATTTGTTGAGTACATGAAGACATTGCACAAAGATGTAAAGATGAAGTTGGAAAAGAGTAATAAAAAATCAAAACAGAGCTAATAGATTAAGGAGACACAAAACTTTTGATGTTGGTAATGAAGTGATGGTTCATTTGAGAAAAGGCAGATTTCCTGTTGGAACCTATGGGAAGCTCAAAATGAAGAAGTTTGGATCTTGCAAGATTTTGAGAAAATTTCACAGTGGAAAGGCATATGAGGTTGATTTACTTGATGACATGGACATATCACCTATTTTCAACATTGTTGATTTGTATGAGTTTCATGAACCTGAGAGGACATGGCAGTACTGATGGAATATCCTAAGAAGTAGGCAGAAGAAGTTGAGAAAATTTTGAAGCAAAGGATGAGAAAAAGAACAAGAGGAAAATAGTATATGGAATATCTGGTAAAGTGGAAGAACAGACCAATTGAAGACAGTTCCTAAATTTCACAGTTTGAGTTGGATGCAGCTTGGATCATACTTGTTAAATGATTCAGAGAATCATTTCAAAATAACCCTAGGTGTCTAATGCAGGAGCATCTTAGGTCCTTAGCAATCTTGTGTCACCAAAAACATATTTGAATTTTTTTGTGTTTCTCTATTCATGCTTTGACCAAGTTCATTCAGTGTTTCTCAGTTTCCTTTGTTCGCCGGTGTTGGTTGGTTATTTCCTGGCACTCAGTGATGTTTTTCTAGCGCTTGGTTGGCTTTGTTTATCGATGGATTTCTTTTGAGTTTCTGTTGAGATCGACTTATGCATTCATTTTAGGTCATGAATTTAATGCTAGTATCCATCATTGGGAAGCATGTGGTCCCAGATCGAACCGTTCCTTCCATTGATTGTGGATCTAAACACTGACTCAGTTCAGTAGCCTCTTGTATACGTATAGTTGTTTGGTTAGAGTTTAGGTAGATTAGTTGGAAGTAAGAGATAGAAGATTATAGATTGTTGGAAAATCCTCGCATGTTTGAGGACTTATGTAATTCATTGTAATTTATCTAGTTGTAATTAGGAAAGCCTTACAGCCTGGCATGTATGAATCAATTTGATAATAATAACAAAGATCTTGCATTCTCTCTCTCACTATTTTGTTGTTGCTTCCATGTGTACTTTGAGCAAGGTGGATCTATAGGGTGAGCCATTATTTGGCCAATCATGTCTTACCTTGTGTCAAAAAACAAACCCAAATCAACTAGCAAAGGAAACCTTGCTAAGAAATGCTTCCTATACTAATATCATATTTGATAAGCTATCATACAAGTATAAATGATTACATAAGAAAAACAAGAGAAACACTATAGATAGCATAGATTCATGAGCTAATCCTACTAGCATGAAAGAGGAAGAGAGAAAAGAAAGAGAGTAATTACCTCTCCTAGTAAGATGCCCACCTTACCGTGAAGCACCAAGGAGGGAGAGCCCAACAGGTGGCCAAACCTAACAGTTCACCCATAAACTATGCTTTGTAATTGTAATGCATCTTCTGATGGCTTTTGGAATACCCATAGATCCACATTCTTGTATCACTATGGAATATAAAATGTGTTTCTCTTTAGGATTTAGCAACTTATGTGCATTAACTTCTAGGCATTTAGCATATTTGAAATTGAAAATGTGTGTCTCTTAAGGATTTAGCAACTTATGTGTGTTACCTTCTGAGGATTTAGAATATTGTAAAATAAAAACTATAGTACAAGGGAGACCCTATATATGCCCCCTCCTTATCGTGGCTACTCTCTAGACAAGATAAGGAAGAGAAAGAGGATACCTGCTTCACAAAGTAAGGAGATATCATTTTAAAAATAATTTGCACTTTATTCTTAGCGAGGAGTATTGACCCTTACATCAAAGAACATATATAATCATGAAAAGGGATATGTCACTTATGGAAAAGAATCCTCAAAGAGAAAGAGATCTTAACAAAAATACCCCCATGATAGAGGAGTTCTTTGGATAAAATATCATCTTTCAAAGAAAAGAAAAGAGGGATCAAAGATTCAATCATCAAGCCCCCTGTGATCAAGAGGAAGATGAATCTTGGAATGAAGGAATCAAACTTTAATCCTATAGCAAGGGAAAGAATTTATAAAGATCATAATTTGAAAAATAGAGAAGAGGTGATGACTTAGGACAAAAGTCTCTAACATAAAAGGATATCCATAGCCAACACATTAGTCAGTATAATAAAATAATGTTGCAGAATAAACAAATGCCACTAAGCTAAAGAAAGTAGATCCCTAGATAGAGAGAAAGAAGGAAAAACCTTGCCCTCCAGGAATGAAACCAAGGGATACCTTTGCAAAAAAAAATGTCTTTAGAAAATATATCATGAATACTTGAAGAGACCTATGGATGATTATTAACCATAATACAAAACCATTGGAATAAAAAGAATAACCAATTACACTCAAAACATAATACATGCTAAGATCCTAATGGATTCTAATGAAATGGAAGAAATGCCTCTTGCCCCCTAGTGAAGAGACAAGAGGAGAAAAGATCTACATGATGGAATAATGAGGGTTAAAATTATGAAGAAATTGAAATACCACAAAAAAGTGAGATATAATTTCTAAAACAATTATTTCTCTGACATACATCTTGAAATTCACACAATCAGCAAATAAATGTGTACTACAATAGTGAAGAGGATATTTGTACTTGGAGAAAGTTAAGGACACAAGTTGTTGTTGTAAAGAGGACACAATTTGAGCTAGATGAATGATTGTTGAATCATTAGAAGAAATATAAGGCATAGAAACATTAGGAACACTAGAAAAAGTGTAGGAAGTAGTGGGAATGGAAGACACAACTAGAGGAACACTTGGAACCATAGTTGGAAGAGTGTTGGAATAGATATAAGGAACACTATGGTAAGAAGGTTGTGAGGTAGGTAAAGAAATCGGTGGAACACTCACTGAAAGAGATGAAAGAGATGTAGCCACTAAATGAGGAGTGTAAGTAGGAATCTTGAGTAAAGGAATGGAAGAAGGTTCCACACTAGTGACAGGAGGAGTGAGTCCTAGATCTTGAGCTAAAGGTTTGATATTTAAATGCATAAGATGAGTAATACCACACAAGAGATTAACATCTTGATCACTATCATGAAGGACTTTCTTAAAGTCCTCTATAGCTTGAATAGAATATTTAGGATATAATATTCTAGGTGCATCAATGTTGTAAATAGTGGAACATGAAGGTAACCATGCACACACCTTATGGTAAAGGTCAATTGAAGAGGTTGTGGAGGAAGATGAAATAGGAATAGGATCAATGGAGATCTCATTCGAACAATTTCAACCTCACTTCCATGTACCTCATTAAGGGATCTATCCTCTTTTGTAATAAAAGCCTCATCAAAGTATTCAAAACAAAAGTCATACATGGTGAACACAAAGTAACACTACAAGTATGCAAAATGTAAATATTTTTGTATTTTTAAAGAAATTTTGCAATTTTTTTGTATTTTTGAAATATAAATGCAAGAGCATAAAAGAAATATAATTTTAGCATTATGTAAGATCTAACACAAAATGCAAATCAAACAAAAAATAAAAAGAGTTGTCTATCGCGGGTTCACCAAAATGTAAGGTGGAAAAATGTGTGATGGATACGTAAGGTTTTGAACAACGCACCTAATAAAGACCCTAAACCAATATTTACCACCAAACATATAAATTGAGATGAAATGGAATATAGATCTAGAAATGCTTGTAAAGAATACTGAAATTAGATAAAATGAAATACATACCTCATTACATTAGTAGATCTTAAAGTACCTATTTTCTGGTGTTTGTACTGAGTTTTTGGAAATTTATCAACTGGATCTGGCCTGGAAACATAGAGATAGAGAAAACATAGAAACCTTTTTTTTTTCTGAGAAAGGTCAACCTTGACCCAAAGAAAATGTCACCATTGACCCCAAAATGTCAATCTTGACTTGTGCTACTCCAACGGAAATTTTGTTCACAAATCCTGAAAGTTTTCCAAAAAGAGTACTCAGATTCATTTTGTAATTCATTGTTCCACAATGATGCAGGAGCATCTTGGGTATTTGGCAATCTTGCATCAACCAAAAATATTTCCTGATTTTGTACCTATTTTCTACTATTTTCTTTATAATTGTTGTATTTTTTTTTTCATGGTGTGTAAAGCTTACATTATGTTGAGCACATAAAGTTTGGATGGACTTTTTCAAAGTTACAGCTATTTTCCTTGCCGTCAGAGCCGTATTTTCCTGTAGTTTTGGTGCTGATTGTTCATAGTGGGGATCTTGATCCATAAGGAATCAGCCTTTGTGCTCTTAAGGAATTTAAGGGGATCTAAATTAATATCATTCCCTCAGGGCGCAGTTCCTAATTCATTATGAGTCAAAAGTTATGACTATTTTTCTCAGGGACCCATTTTCTGCCAGTGTTCCCGCCAAAACTGTTCCTGCAGTTTTGGCACTGACTGTGCATCATGGACATGTTGATCCTTAATGAATCATCCTTTTCACTCTTAATAAATTCAAGAGTACCTAAATTAATATCATTTCCCAAAGACACAACTCCTAATTCATTATGAGTAAAAAGTTATGGCCATTGTTCCCCGGGACCTATTTTCAGCCAGTTTACATGAGAAACGTGTAGTGTTTCTTCTTGCGATGTCCTGTGTGATCAAATGGGACCTTGCACCCCTAAAGGAATTTTCTTGGGTCATGTAAGGACCTAAATCCAAAGGTTCATCATGTGGTTATCATTCTAGCATTAGTTTTGGTTTAAATCTTCTAGACTGGACCTATATTGTAATTAAATGCATGACTGGCCGACCTGTGGCTTAGCTGGCTATATAAGGAGTCTAGATTGATGTAGTAGGGCATCAAGAGATGATAAAGAAGATCTAAGAGGTATAATTATCAAGATATATCATTGGAGATAAAGATAGGATGCAAGCTATAATTTTAATTTCATAATTCTCATTATATAAGGCCGAAACCCAGAAGGCCTCACAGCCGGGCATGTTGAAAGAAATAATATAAATTATCTGTTGTTTCTGCTAGTTTATTATCTCATATCCATTGTGACTTCATTGCTTTCATGTGATATTTATATTTCTTCTATTGTGTAACTCTGAGCAGGGCTTGTTGTTGATTCAAGTGGAGTCAATTCTGCTTGTATTTACCCTACCCCTGTGTCAAGTGGTATTAGAGCAAGTTCTTTCTTATGGATTGGATCATGGAGAACCTTATTGGATTGGTTGTGGGGTGGAAGATCTGAGATCTGACCTATAACTTGTAGAAGGTTATGATCTTGCTGGAACCTGATTGTTAAGATGGTTCATGGTAGAGGAAATGATAATGCTATCATGGATATGTTGAGGTAGATTGCAACTAGGCTTGAAGCTATAGAGACAGCCCAGAGAAGAGGTGTACATCTTGAAGATGTTAGTGAAGAAGAAGAAGAAGCAGCACCTAATCCTGAACCTAAAGTTGAACAAGATGAAGAAAGACTCTTGAGAGTTTTGTCTAAGGCTAACTCTAGACCTATAGTTGAAGTTGCTTGCTATGATGGAAGAATTCAGACTGATGCACTTGTTGATTGGATCTCTGAGATGGATAAATACTTTGAGTATGAAGGTACTCCTGATAATAAGAAGGTTAAGATAGCAGTCACAAAGTTGAAAGGGCATGCATCTCTTTGGTGGGATCATTTGCAAACTGGGAGACAGAAGAGAGGAAAAGAAAAGATCAAGACATGGATGAAGATGCTTGGAAAGATGAAGAAGAAGTTTCTTCCACCTGAATACCAAGTGAGTCTAATGAGAAAAATAAAAAAATTTAGACAAAAGGACATGAGTGTGAAAGAATATACTGAGGAATTTTATAGATTGGATATCAAATCTAGACATGTGGATGATGAAGTTGAGAAGGTGGCTAGATCTCTGAATGGCCTAAGGACATCTATTCAAGATGAGATTAGTTATGTTAAAATAGATAGTGTGGAAGAAGCATACCAATTTTCTTTGAAGGCTGAAGAGAGATTGACAAAAATACATGATCAAAGACAGAGAGGAAGAGGTGGTAGATTTTAGAGAAGTAGAGGAAGATCTTATGGAGAAAGTAGCAGATCTGACAATGCAGCACAAGATAAAGGATGGAAAGATGAACCTGCTAAAAGAGGTAACTACTCTAGAGGTAGCTATACTAGTTACTCTAAGAATAACAATAATGGTAAAAGAGAAGAGAAATCTTGGTTTAAAGGTACTTGTTACAAATGTGGTGAAGGACATAGAGCTTTTAAATGTACTAACTCTGGAAAGAAGACTAGAGGTAATGGCAGAAATAATCTAGCTTGTGAAGAAGTTAAGTGTCTAATGAACCTAAACACGGTGAGAACTTGATGCTAAGAAGGATCTTGTGGAATGAAGAAGCTGATGGGGAACCTATTTTGAGGAAAAGTTTGTTCAGAACCAAATGTAAGATCGCTAACAAATGTTGCAAGGTAATTATTGATAGTGGAAGTTCTGATAATTTGGCATCTGAAGAGTTCATTAAAAAATTGCAGTTGCAAAGATTGAAACATCCTAAGCCTTACCATATTGCTTGGATCTAGAAGGAGCATAAACTACTTGTAAGTGAACAATGCCTTGTTAAATTCAAAATTGGGAATTATCATGATGAAGTCTTGTGTGATATTATGCCTATGGATTGTTGTCATATTCTTTTGGGTAGACCTTGGCAGTATGATAGGAAAGCTTTGCATGATGGTAGATTGAATCAATATACTATTTGGATGGATGGAAAGAAAAAAGTGTTATTGCCTTTGGTAGAGAAGCTTGATGAAGGTCATTGTACTATAGTTAGAGTATGCTTATTTGATGATAAAACATTTACAAGAGAAATGAAAGAACAAAATATTTCCTTTTCATTGAAGCATAAAAGTGGATAGTCAAATAAGGTTGCTAATGTCTTGAGTCGAAGAAGAAGTTTTGCTGACATAGATGAGAGTTGAGGTACTTGGTTTTGATGATATGAAATGTTTGTATGAGACTGACATTGATTTTGTAGAACCTTGGAAAGCTTTTAAGGAACACATAGTGAGTGATAAGTGGTCTGATTATTTCATTCAAGAAGACATGTTGTTTAAAGGAGTTCAATTGTGCATAGCTAGAGGATCTATGAGAGACAACATAATGAAGGAGAAACATAGTGGTGGACTTGTTGGACATTTTGGGATTGATAAGACTGTGAATTTGATTCTAGAAAGATACTTTTGGCCATAGATTTATAGATATGTACAGAGAATGGTTAGAGGTTGCAGAATTTTCCAAACAGAAAAAGGAACTAGTTAGAATGTTGGATTGTATACACATTTGCCTATACCTGATAGACCTTGGGAAGATGTGAGTATGGACTTTGAGCATGGATTGCCTAGAACTCAGAGAGGTAATGATTCTATTTTGGTAGTGGTTGATAGATTTTCAAAGATGGCTCATTTCATACCTTGTAAGAAGACATCTGATGCATTGCATCTAGTTGAATTATTCTTCAAGGAAGTGGTAAGATTGCATGGTTTTCCTAAGTCTATTGTTTCAGACAGAGATACTAAGTTTACTGGTTATTTTTGGAGAACACTTTGGAAGAAGATGAATACAAAATTGAAGTTTAGTTCTACATTTCACCCTCAATCATATGGACAGACTAAAGTTGTGAACAGAAGTTTGGGAAACTTGTTGAGATGTTTAGTTGGAGAGAAGCTTGCTAATTGGGATTTGATTTTGGCACAAGAAGAGTTTGCATATAATAATTTTGTGAATAGAAGCATGAAGAGGACACCATTTGAGATTGTTACTGGATTTCATCCTAAGGGAACCATAGAGTTAAGATATTTACCTATTGAAACTAGAAGAAGTGCTGAAGCTGATCATTTTGCAGAATACATGAGAACTCTACATGATGAAATTAAAAATAATTTGGAGGACATTAATCTGTAATATAAACATAGAGTAGAAAAGAGAAGGAGACATAAATATTTTGAAGTTGGAGATGAGGTTATGATTCATTTGAAGAAGAATACATTTCCAGTTGGTACCTACAACAAGCTGAAAATGAAGAAGTTTGGACCTTGTAAGATTCTGAAGAAGTTTGACAGTGGAAATCCTTATGAAGTGGAATTACTAGAGGACATGGATATATCACCTATATTTAACATTGCTGATATATTTGAGTACTTTGAATCAAGTGATGAGATTGAAGATGATCTGGATTATCCTAAGAAGAAAAGAGACAACATTGAGAAGATATTGAATAAAAGAGTGAGCAAGAGTACAAGAGGAAAAGACTACATGGAATATCTAGTTCAGTGGAAAGACAAGCTAGTTGAAGACAGTTCATGGATTACACAACCTAAGTTGGATATTTATGATTCAGGTCATAATATGATTAGTTCTTGATGTGGACATCAATTCTTTATTTACCCTAGGTGTCTTATGCAGGAGCATCTTGGGTCTTTGGCAATCTTGCATCAACCAAAAACATTTCCTGATTTTTCTACCTATTTTCTATTGTTTTCTTTATAATTTTTGTATTTGATGGTTTCATAGTGTGTTAATCTTACATTATGTTGAGGACCCATTTGGGAACCTTCTCCTATGAGCACATAAATTTTGGATGGACTATTTCAAAGTTACAGCTATTTTCCTTGTCGTAAGAGCCGTATTTTCCTACAATTTTGGTGCTAATTGTTCATAGTGGAGATCTTGATCCATAAGGAATAATAATTTGTGCTCTTAATAAGTTTAATTGGATCTAAACTAATATCATTCCCAAAGGTTTCAGCTCCTAATTCATTATGATTCAAAAGTTATGACCATTTTTCTCGGGGACCTATTGTCTGCCAATGTTCTCGCCAGAACTGTTCCTGCAGTTTTGGTGTTCATTGTGCATCATGCCGATGTTGATCCATAATGAATAATAATTTTCACTCTAAAGGAATCCAAGAAGACCTAAATTAATATCATTTCCCAAAGTTTCAGCTCCTAATTCATTATGAGTAAAAATTTATGGCTATTTTCCCCCGAGACCTATTTTGAGCCAGTTTACACATGAAACGTGTAGTGTTTCTTCTTGCGATGTTCCTTGTGATCAAATGGGGACTTTCACCCTTAAAAGAATGTTCTTGGGTCATTTAAGGACCTAAATCCAAAGGCGCATCATGTGGTTATCATTCTAGCATTAGTTTTGGTTTAAATCTTCCAGACTGGACCTATATTGTAATTAAATGCCTGACTGGCTGACCTGTGGCTTAGCTGGCTATATAACGAGTCTAGATTGATGTAGTAGGACATAAAGAGATGATCAAGAAGATATAAGAGGGATAATTATCAATATATATCATTGGAGACAAAGATAGGATTCAATCTGTAATTCTGATTTCATAATTCTCATTATATAAGGCCGAAACCCGAAAGGCCTCACAACCGGGCATGTTGAAAGAAATAATATAAATTATCTGTTGTTGCTGCCAATTGATTGTCTCATATCCATTGTGATTTTATTTCTTTCATGTGATATTTATATTTCTTATGTTGTGTAACTCTGAGCAAGGCTTGTTGTTGATTCAGGTGGAGTCAATTCTGCTTGATTCTGCTTATATTTACCCTGCCCCTGCGTCACACACCTGCACCTGGAAGAAAAAGGGTTTTTTTGTTTGGATGAGGGGTTTTCCTTGGTCAACCCTAGTTTTGGAATCAACCTTCAAATATAATTTAAATTGAGAATGCTATAAAGTAGTAGAGGTAGATCTAACAACAAAGGTATGCTATTCAATAGATATGCAATTGTATATGAAATGTAAACAAGTATGTTAATATGAAAGCTTGGAAATTACATTACAAAGCATAAATGTAAATAAAAACCTCCATGATTGTATTCTTGGAATCCACCTTGAAGGGAGAATGAATAGATCTTGAAGATGAACAAAGGATCTTGAAGGCAGATCACACCACCATGATGGATAGATCTAGGGTTTGAATGATGAATATTGAATGCTTGAATCAAATCCCTTCAAAGAATTGAATGCTTGAATCCTTTATCTTCAATGGAGAACTTCATCCTTGATCTTCAATGGAGAACTTGAATGCTTGAATATAGATGATTGCTTGAATGCTATTGGTACTTGATGATCTTGATTTTTTCTTGATAATTGATGGAGAAAATGAGAGAAGGCTTCCTTTTATAGTGATCTAGGGAAGAAATTTCTAGAGAGGCCGACATAGAGGAAATAAATTCCCATTAAGCCTATACCTATAGAAATGGACCTAAATTAAATATATTTTAATAGTTTACCATTTTGAAGCCCGAAACAGCCAACCCAGAAGTGGAAAAATAAAATTTTGAGTTTCCACTGCATCCTGAAAACTTTTCGATGAAAAGGGGGACCTGGGTCAAGGTTGAGGTCAACCCTAACCAATGTAAAAGTCAAGTTCAACCTTGACCTAGGGGTTTAGGACCCCTGAAAAATATGCCAGGTGAGGAAAACAGTGCTTGAGGAGGCACAATTAGAGCCCTGAATAGGCATAGAAGATGGAAGAGAGGCAAAAATTTGAGGACAACATGATGATGGCCCAAAACACCCCCTAATGAGGGCTAAATGATCTTAACATGGAAGTGCTTCCATTTTAAGATGATACAATAATTATGAGATTAGATACAATAGATGATGGATAGGAAGGTAAACCCTTAATTATTATGGCCTATACATCATTTTCTCCTGAATTTAGTGGGAAATTAATTTAAATCAAGTGTTTTGTTCATGGGATAATTATTTTTTATAAAATATATCATTCCCATCAGTACCCATATTAGCCAAGGAATTAGCATCTTTATTGCCTTCTCAATAGATGTGATTGTATTTAATTGTGTTAAAATAAGAAAGGATCCCAAATACCATTTCTAATTTTGATTTCAATTTCCAATATGGAGTAGATCCGATTCTAAATGGATTGATAATAATTTGTGAATCTCCTTCAATTTCCAATTTTTTTTATAACAATTGATTTGCATAAGATTAGACCTTCAACTAGAGCTTCAGTCTCTGCCATGTTATTGATTGATACCCTAATAGGTTTAGAAATTTTCCCATAAACCATACCCTCCAATCATGGATTATAGAACCAATTGTTGCATGTCTAGGGTTTCCTCGAGAATCACCATCAAAATTAAGTTTGAACCAATCCTTTGTAGGAGTCCATTTAGTTTCTTA
Organism: Chamaecyparis obtusa; assembly: GCA_027943335.1. Taxonomy (NCBI): domain Eukaryota; kingdom Viridiplantae; phylum Streptophyta; class Pinopsida; order Cupressales; family Cupressaceae; genus Chamaecyparis; species Chamaecyparis obtusa. The sequence continues at coordinate 1,527 of BSBK01003933.1, read as the reverse complement.
TCTAGTTTTGATGTTTTATTTCCTACCTTTACCATAAAGGGGGATGTGATAAGTCAAAACCCTTCTTTCCTCATCTCACTATCCCAATATGAGAAGGATCCTTCGAAGTGATTCAGGTTTCTTAATCTATTTTTTTCATTTTCCACTATACTTGCTTCTATATTGTTTTGTAGACATTTATTTTTTATCTTAGATTCTTGAAAAAATCTACAATTTCTTTCTTTTTATAGTTACCATACCATTATTGAGGGGGCTATTTTCCAAATTATATCATAGAGGATCTTGTTCTTGGGTTTAGGCCAAGTTTGTAAGTGATTCAGTAAGTGATTGTTTATGGCTGATTCGAAATGTAGTTTTTATTATAACCAGTGCCAACATTTTAGAGTGTATGGGAAAGTTAATAGGATATGATCCACTGATTCCTCTTGGTTTTTACATAAGATACACCAAGAAGGACCTTCAAATCCAAATTTCTAAACTATTCAGCCATATAATTTTATTTTGAAGAGCTTCCACAAGAACACACCTGTTGTGGGGAGACATTTCTTGTCCCAATAGAGGTTTAAGGGTAATTCTAATTCTTTCCATTTTTGTTCCTTAACTAATTCATTATATCCATCTTTGACATTATAAGAACTAGAATTAGACCCTGTCTAGACCAATTTATCATTTTTAAGTTTAGGAACAATTTGTCTAGAGCTTAAAATTTGATTCAATTCTAATTTTTCAATGGGATTTAAGGGCGTAGATTCTAAAGATCTCCATTTCCAACCTAGGTTGGGGTCCCCTTCTATAAACATCCCCCAAAGGTTTACTAATATGTTTTTAATGTTTAGATATATTAGGCTATCTACGGGAGCATAACCTCCCCAAGAGTCTTCCCAGAAGAGGTCAGAAATTCCTAATCTGATATCCCATGTTAACTTTTTCCTATGATATGCCTACTATCTAGAATGAAATTCTATGCCCTAGAACCCTTGGTGGTGGGAGGGTTGTTATCCATTCTAAATATGCTTGTGTGGTCCTTGAGATTAAGATATTTATGAGTCAAAATCTTGGCCCATCTGGTATTGGGTTCATGATAGATCTTCCATAATTTTAATAATAATATTATTGAAGAACTAAATAATGCTAAGAGTTTCAATAAATATAATTATTTTGTATAAAAATTTACAATATAACTATTTATAAATATAAGTTGAGTTGATTAAGATAATAAATTATAAATTTACTTTAACTTTTAGGTTTTACTTTAACTTTTTAATTCAAAAGTCAAAATTGAAATATTTTAATTTTATTGTCATTTTCTTCATATATATATATATATATATATATATATATATATATACATATATATATACATATATATATATAGATACATATATATAGATACATATATATATATATATATATATATATATATATATATATATATAATATATATATATATATACACATATATATATATACATATATATATATATATATATATAATATATGTATAATATATATATATATATATATATA